>LR749617.1:1337419-1400673 GCA_902729485.2 Mus minutoides
TAGTACAGCTTGAGGTCAGGCATGGTGATTCCACCAGAGGTTCTTTTATTGTTGAGAAGAGTTTTTGCTAGTCTAGGTTTTTTGTTATTCCAGATGAACTTGCTAATTGTCTTTTCTAGATCCTTGAAGAATTGAGTTGGAATTTTGATGGGGATTGCATTGAATCTGTAGATAGCTTTTGGCAGGATAGCCATTTTTACTATATTGATTCTGCCAATCCATGAGCATGGGAGATCCTTCCATCTTCTGAGATCTTCCTTAATTTCTTTCTTCAGAGACTTGAAGTTCTTGTCATACAAATCTTTCACTTCCTTCATAAGAGTCACTCCAAGATATTTTATACTGTTAGTGACTATTGTGAAGGGTGATGTTTCCCTGATCTCTTTCTCAGCCAGTTCATCCTTTGTATAGAGAAAGGCCATCGATTTGCTTGAGTTAATTCTATATCCAGCTACTGCACTAAAGCTATTTATCAGGTTTAGGAGTTCTCTGGTGGAGTTTTTGGGGTCACTTATATATACTATCATATCATCTGCAAATAGTGATAATTTGAGTTCTTCCTTTCCAATTTTTATCCCCTTGACCTCCTTTTGTTGTCGAATCGCTCTGGCTAAGACTTCAAGTACTATATTGAATAGGTAGGGAGAAAGTGGGCAGCCTTGTCTGGTCCCTGATTTTAGTGGGATTGCTTCCAGCTTCTCTCCATTTAGTTTGATGTTGGCCACTGGTTTGCTGTAGATTGCTTTTATTATGTTTAGGAATGGGCCTTGTTGGATTTTGTCAAATGCTTTCTCAGCATCTAAGGAGACGATCATGTGGTTTTTATCTTTGAGTTTGTTTATATAGTATATTACATTGATGGATTTCCGTATATTAAACCATCCCTGCATTCCTGGGATGAAACCTACTTGGTCATGATGGATGATCATTTTGATGTGTTTTTGGATTCGGTTAGCGAGAATTTTGTTGAGTATTTTTGCGTCGATATTCACAAGGGAAATTGGTCTGAAGTTCTCTATCTTTGTTGTGTCTCTATGACGTTTAGGTATCAGAGTAATTGTGGCTTCATAGAATGAATTGGGTAGTGTGCCTTCTGATTCTATTTTGTTGAATAATTTGAGAAGAACTGGAACTAGGTCTTCTTTGAAGGTCTGATAGAACTCTGCACTGAACCCATCTGGTCCTGGGCTTTTTTTGGTTGGGAGACTATTAATGACTGCTTCTATTTCTTTAGGAGATATAGGACTGTTTAGGTCATTAATCTTATCCTGGTTTAACTTTGGTACTGGTATCTGTTTAGAAAGTTATCCATTTCCTCTAGATTTTCCTTTTTTTTTTTTTTTAATATAACCTTTTGTAGAAGAATCTAATTGTGCTTTCAATTTCCACAGGATCTGTTGTTATATCTCCCTTTTCATTTCTGATTTTGTTAATTAGGATGCTATCCCTGTGCCCTCTAGTGAATCTGGCTAAGGGTTTATCTATCTTGTTGACTTTCTCAAAGAACCAGCTCCTGGTTTGATTCATTCTTTGAATAGTTCTTTTTGTTTCCACATGGTTGATTTCATCCCTTGTCCTTATTTTGTTAGTGCATAGAACTTCCGATGTATAAGGGAGAACTGTGGCTCTCATATGGGAAATGAATGGTTTCATGCCCATCATTTTTCATTAGCCCATGTAGCTATAGGTAACAGTAATGTTGTAATGGTGTCTTCTGCCTCTCTAGATCATCTCTGGGTAGTTCAGTGGAAAGTACAGATGGAAATATAAATGATTCCATTCAGGATGAAATTGAATTCCAAATAATTGATAATTAAAATATAATTGAAACAAGATTTAATCAGACATGAATCAGACCATGAACTATTTAATGCATTCAAGACACAGTCTTTTGACCCTCTACAAGCCTCCATGGTATGCATTTCTAACTTGTCTCATTGCAGTAATACTGAAGTGGGGACAGTATGCTTTATAAAAATCAGAAAGAGATTTTTCTTTGAATGGTCACTTCCCTTTTCTGGAGATGACTGCTGGGACAGTAATTGCCATCCTCATAGAAAATGATGCAATACAAATTAGATCTCCAAAGACCATCATGTCATCCTTTTCAAAGTCTTGAAACTTTGACACACATGAAAATTGTAATCAGACTGGATAATGATATCAGAAATTTGTATCTTCTAAATTGTGTTTTTTTATTCAACATATGTCTAACTGTTGTTGTTAAATGTTAATATTTATTCAGAACCCCCAAAGCAATAATGTAATATGCTCGATCTCTCCTACTATGACCCATGGTACAATTTCTTTTTTTCTTTCTTTCTTTCTTTCTTTCTTTCTTTCTTTCTTTCTTTCTTTCTTTCTTTTTTGTGTGTTTTTTGTTTTGTTTTGTTTTGTTTTGTTTTGTTTTGTTTTGTTTTTCGAGACAGGGTTTCTCTGTGTAGCCCTGGCTGTCCTGGAACTCACTTTGTAGACTAGGCTGGCCTTGAACTGAGAAATCTGCCTGCCTCTGCCTCCCAAGTGCTAGGATTAAAGGCATGAGCCACCACTACCTGACCATGGTACAATTTCTGTTTCCACATAAATACTGTGGAGTTGGTAGAACTTCAAAGCCATGGAAAAGAGTTCACAGGAGATTCCTTACACCACCCTTTCTCATGAATTTCTCTACACGAGACTGGTTGTACTTCTTGACAAGGTGCACTGCATTGTGTTGCCTCTTTTTTCAATTCCAGTAAATTAGGTGGTACTAATCCTCAGCTTGAATCTTCTTCCCCAAGGACATGATTCACTACTCTACAAAACATTCCATGAGAGTTGTTTAAACTAAAAATGTAAACATTCCCAAAAATCCATTAAATATAAAAAAGTAAAGCACAACACTGTAATTTGTTTTGCTTTTCAAAGGTTTCTATAAATACCAAAACTGATGGTAATATCTAGCCAAATTAGAGATAGATAAGGTTTAAAAATGAAATCACCAACCCATACCCATGTGACTTTATCGTGATGTAGTTAATTGCCCTCAGTTATCGTTGATCTTTCCTACAGTGTCATACACTGTTTGCAAACAGTTTTAGCATTTATTTTTCCTCATTAGATTTTCTCTAACTCTCTGTGTTTGAAGAGAAGGTTGGTGTGAGAGTAGTGTGGGGGAGTGTATTTGTGTGGTGTGTGTGTGTGTGTGTGTGTGTGTGTGTGTGTGTGTGTGTGTAGAGGGAGAGTAGATGATGAATGCTGAGTCCATAGTAAATGGGTTCAAAAATGAAATAAGTTCTTTCCCTAGCTTTCATAACATGAACTGTTTATTTAGTCCAATTTTAGAACATTTGGTGGAATTCCTATAACAATGATATCTGTTGCCAATTGCTTCAATCTTATATTTATTTCAAATAAGGATTAATGACTTGGTGACTCTAAGTATCATAATAATTTTAGATTTCAAGTGACTTTGCAATTTCGTTTTGTTTTGTTTTGCCCACAGGGTTCCTGTTTCTCTGACACAGTTGTCAGCTTATTTTCAGTATGATAGAAACAGTTTAAATGCCAGAGTTCCCAAAATATCCTATGAAGCTTTGGTATGAGAATTGTGGGAGGTTTCGTTTTCATTTGGTGGTATTCCCTTCAACATTTACTCTTTTACATTCCTCACATTATTCTGTGTGTTAATTATAAGTCATCTGTACCTTAAAATTTTACACATGTTCATATGGTATTTACCATCAAAGACCTTCCTTTCCTGATCAAACAAGAACATTTTCATCATTAGGCTGAATGAGACATGCTCATAATTCACAAAAGAAAGAAACCTTAAAATGGCAAAATAACAAAGGATTAAAGACATGATTTAATGGTGTTAATAGTAGGTCAAATGAATATCTTTACTTGTTTCTACCTTAACTGCATTTTTCAAATTTGTTTTTGAAAGGATGTGGAAGAAGTCTGTTTTACTTTTGATAACTTACAATCAATTTTTATAGAGAAATGTAAAGAAGAAACCACAGCAAATGATAAATTAATATAAAGAGACCCAAATTGTGATCATGGTTTCTTACTTTAATTTTTCTTTAGGAAGTTGATTTTCCTGACCTTGAGATTTGGAATCAGATCCAGCCCATCCTCCTTTAGTAAGCAACAGCCACTCTCAACAGGCTGGTGTCTGTTTTACCTGATTCTCATTGACTTCTGCCTTCTCCAGCTAAGCCAATTGTCACTGAAATTGGCTCAGTTCTCTACTGAAATGCACATGTCAGGAAGCTCTGGGTTGTAGCCCATTAGGGGCTGTGTTTGTGTTTGACAAGTATGTTGAATTTAGTTTAGAGTTTCCCTGAATCACTTTCTCTTCACTTATCCAGCTATTGCTTGGGAAGTTGCACTCAAAGTCAACACTCTGATGCTAAACTCTCTCCTTTTGTCACAATCCACTCGTTTCTTCAAGGTTAACCAGTATCACACATGGATAATCTCTACAGTAATGTGCATGTGTAAATAATTTAAACATGCCCCCCATGATTCTTCCTACACAGAAAGTCCCTCTCAAGATGCTCTTTGTAAAAGTCTTTGGTCCAATAATTCCCAAAGGTTTGGTACATTTGTTTTCCAAAACTTTGTTCCACTTTTAAAACCCAGGTCAAAAGTTTGATTTTACATATTCTCTTGACTTTGTGTAATTTTTGTAACTGTCTTCTGTAGCTTTGCCCTAAATTCTGTACCTGCCTTCAAAAATGATATCTAAGTAAATGAGTAACTCCTCAGATAAATTGGGGTACAAGGAGGTTTGGTGAATAGACTCTTCACCACCTGGAATGAAGCTACAACCATAAAAGTATGAGAAAGAACAGAATATAAAAACATATCAAATATAATAATCAGTATGATCATACTTTTCACATTATGAACCCCATAAAACCCACTTTTTAGTAGTAGAGGGAGGTAGTGAAGAATCCTGAGGTCTCATCTAAGACCTCATGTGTCTATCACTGAGCTCAGTGTCAGTTACTCTCAAAACTCTGTGTCACTATCATTTTTTTATTTTAGTGATAGGGAAACTGATGTGGATCACTGGGGTCAGAAATAATCTGAAGAACTAGTTAACATACAGACTCCACTCATGACTCTATCACTTGAACAACTGAGCCATCTCCTTGGCCTTTTAAGGGGAGTTTTCAACTGGAGTCTTTCCTGAAGTCCATTCATTGTATAGTCTTTCTTGGTGATCAAGAAAAAAAATGGACATTATGAGAACAGATGTATAACTCTTGAAGCAAATCATATAGAGAGGTAATTTCCCCAAAATCTACACCAACTAAAACCTATATAGAAGATAAAATAGTCTACACTAATAACTTTGCACTTTCCTTGAGGGAAACATACTCTATGAAAGTTATCTCTTGTTGTAAAAGAATTTTTAACTAATCCTTTTTTATGTTTTGGATTTTTTTTCTAGAGGAAAGTTTCTCTGTGGATTTCTATGTGATTCTGTGAGAAATTAGCAGACTGCTATAATCTTCAATATAATGTCTTAGACAATACAAAGTCAACAAAATCATGGATATTATATGTATAAAGAGCTTTCTGGGGCTGGAAAAAAACTCCTCTCATGGTGTAACAATTTCTAATACTTCACTTTATTTGACTACTTCAAAGACTAAAATGAATATCTCTTTCAATACCATAGCTTTCAAACTATCCAGAATTATTTTCAGACTTAACATTGCTTACACGAGCTCTCTTATAGCTCATCCTCAGTGTGGGTTCCCTGTGGCTTCACTGGACACAGCTTTTTTGTGGAGAGTTCATTTCCCAAAATATACCCCATCTTCTGGATGTAACTTAACTATAAGGAAGAATAAGAGAAATTGGTGCTTCAACTTAAATATCCCAGTTCTATATTTGCAAATTAAGATATGTTATCTTCTATTTGAGAATCAGTTGTGGTATAACTAAAGAATACAGACATTTAACAAAAGAAAAATAAGGATTTATTTGTTATGCTGTTGTAAATAAAATACATGTAGGTGTATAAAAAACATAATGAAAAAAGAATAATTTACAAGTATTACAGGTATTTCAAGTGTGTTATAAACAACACTGAAATTCAATTCATTAGTTATAGACTAATTCAATTCATCAGTATATATACTGATAAATCTGATCGTAAATATTTGTAATATCTAAAAGAATATCTCTAAAATTTTATATTTTGGTTCTATCTAAAACAATTATGAAACATTAGAAAATGATTTTTCAAACATATAAATATATTTACCAAAATAAATAAAGTGATGATCAATATAAAAATGAGATCTATTTTGCTACATTATTTTGTTGCATTTCTGCATGTTTTTGTTTAGGTCACTCTCAAGCAATTAGTTTATCTTTTTATTGGATATTTTACTTATTTACATTTCAAATGTTATCCCGTTTCCCCTCCGCAATTAGTTTATCTTGAAGATAACTTGAAATACAGTTTGAGACCAAAGGAAGCAGTTACTAAGAAAGCATTGTAGGGCTGGCTTTTGCTGTGGGCACATGCATTTTAATCCATTCCTGAACCAAGTCAGAACATTTTCTGCCACCATGTAGACTGTGTTTTTCACGCCCATCAAGACTATGCTCCTCCCTGTCTTCAAAAAGCCCTGTGGGTGGCAAAAAGCAAAGAGAAACTGGGTTAAGATTATGAATAAAATGAGACTCTTAGAGTCTGGAGAACTCTGACTCTAGCAATGAAGAGACAGGGGAGAATGGAAGGAATTTAGCTCAGGGAATTCTTTCACAAAAGAGTAAAATAACATGCAGAAACTTCTAACCAGCCATAGTGTTTAATATGTATGATAATTTATTCTCTCCCTCCCTTTAACTTCTTTATACTGAAACAGTTTGATATAAAGTATATGTTCCATCAATATTTTCACCTTTAAAGCTAAATTCCATATTTGTTTCCTAATTATGTCACCTAAACTCATCATTGCTTATCTCCCAAAGAATTTTGAATAGAGTGATAAGAACATTTTAAATTTAATTGAAATGTATCATATTAGAGAAACATTTATGCTAATAACTATCATGTAAATGAGGTTGATATTTTGGGCTAAAGTCTATATGTTTGTCTCAAATATATCCCAGTTATAATTAATGTTTTCCACAGCGGTAACAGCTTCAAAACAAAGAATTCTATGTATCCTGTCAATACTAAAAGGTCTTGAAAACCATATACGTATGTCTATTGATGTGGTCCTTGTTCCGGACTTTTTAAGGCAACCATGTTGATGAAACTTTATGGACATAGCTTCTCTGACATTTCTAGGAAATATCATCTCCAAGAAAACTTCCTGTTCCTCTCACTCATGCAATCTTTTCTCCCTCTCATTCACAATGATCCATGAGCCTTAGGTATAGGCATAGTGCTGTCAGTTGGGACAAGGTATCACATAATCTCTTGTTCTCTGCATTTGACCTGTGTTGGGCTTTTGTAATGTCCTCTACCAGTTACAGAGAACTATACTTATCTGTGGGTTTAAGATAAATGCTTAGAATATTGCTAGAGATTATGCTTGTTTAGTAAAGTAGCTGTTGTAGATTCTCCCCCAAGATCTAGGACTTAGCACTGAGTAGTCAGCTAGATTTTTAGTGCTAGGCATGATTTTTGTCTTGTTGAATGACCCTTAAGTTCAACTAAACATCTGTTGATTGCTGCCAAAGATGCATACCACTATTGTACCCTTCAGGTTCACATGCTGTTCTAGTCATTGTTGTGTTTCATAGGCAGCATAGCTGGATAGAACTGCTGGTAGCTTCCCTCCACCAGAAGGTTGCATAGCATCTTCTGGTACTACAAAAGCTATTCCTCATGGAGGAAGCATTCTTGTCTATTCCAGGTAAGGTACTCTGGGTCCTAGGTCCAAAGTGTATGTAGCCTTCAGCAATAGGGACTTACCTTCCACCTCTAGGAGGCAACTGAGATCAATAATCTAATCCTAATTTGGTCAGACAACTTCGTACAACGAATTCGTTCAACAACTTCACTAACTGGGTCTCAAAGCCCATATCAAGCACTCTTTTAGTTCTTTTAGTATTATCCTATACATATATTGGTAAAGATAATCTATTGGGTAACTGGGAGCAGCCATGAAAACCTCAACCTCTTTCCCAGGCTCAGACTTGGTGACCTTAGGAGCTCCTCCATAAATGTACATATTTTTGAATCCAAAACATTTGCCATTGCCATCAGCCACCTGCTGTACTGGTGGAGGAAACTTTCTGGTAAGAGGCAGCACTACACAAATCTGGCCATTCCTCTTTCTGAGTGTGGCTAGTAACTTATAGAAAAAACTGCAGAAAGCCATTACCCCAAGGTCTTCCCAGAGTCAATCTACACAAGGCTACAATACCTAACCATTAAGAGCTAATGGACAGTCCTCAAACTGAATGGGAACTGATTCAACATAGCTGTTAAGTATTGTGAGACATGAGTATAATATAAGGCAAAACCAGATTTCTGACAAACATCTCTACTCTCATTATAATCTCTTTCCTGATCATCGTCACACTAAGTCACTCTTGCCACTTGAGTAGGTTCCAAATAAAAATTCTTCTCAATCTTGTGTAACTCACTCAAATACCATGCTGTTTTATTTAAATTCTCCCAAGGATTGCCAAATTGGGGGTTGAGGGCAGGCACCATCTTTTATTCCAGATCTTCCATCTTGGACCTCCCATTCATGATCATTTAGAAAGCAGTGCCACCATTTGACATCCCAATACACTTCAAATTCTCAAACTATGATTAATGAGATTAAATCTTACTGTATGAGAGAAGGCTCTATTTTCAATTTAAAAAAAAAAATGAGCCCACAGAATGACCTTAGCAGGACTCTCATGGGCTCACAGCAGAGACTGCAATGGCAAACACAGGGCCTACGTGGATCTGCACCAGCTGCTCTGCGCGTGTGCTGTGGCAATTCGCTTGGTGTTTTACTTTGTAAGACTCTTAACAGTGGGGGTGGGGATGTCTCTGATCTTTTGCCTGCTCTTGGGACCCTTTTTCTCCCATTGGATTGTCCTGTGCAACCTTGATATGAGGGCCTCGTCTTATGACACCTTGTTTTGTCCTATCTGGGTGCCAAGACATGAATAAGACAGATGCAGATATAGCCAACCACTGGACTGAGCCCGGGAACCCCATTGGAAGAGTTAAGAGGACTGAAGAAGCCAAAGGAGATTGCAACCCCATAAGAACAACAGGATTAATTAACTGGACACCCCCTCTCCCCCCCCCCGCAGAGCTCCCAGGGACTAAACCACCAACCAAAGAGTATATATAGGCTGGTCCATGACTCCCCTACATATGTAGCAGAGGACTGTCTCTTCTGGCATCAATGAGAGGGAAGGTGATAGATCCTGTGGAGGCATGATACCCCAGAGAAGGGGGATGCTAGAGAGGTGAGGTGGAAGTGGGTGAGTGGGTAAGTGGGTGGGAGGGTGGGTGGGGAACACCCTCTTAGAGGCAAAGGGGAGGGGGAGGGGTGGGAGTTAGTTGAGGGGAGACCAGGAAGGGGGATAACATTTGAAATGTAAACAAATAAAATTATAGATAAATAAATAAGCATTCTGTGCTCATTAAGAGCACCCAGGGCTCACTACTGAGCTCTCTCTCCAGCCCCCTTTCATGGCTTTTGTGTCTGTATGTGTAGCCAACCGCATTAAATGACAGTTGCTTGATTTAGCATTTATGGAATGTTATTTACTTGAATGGTGGCAAGGTCCTAGTGTCTACATTACTGAGGAGTATGATTCTCTCTCTCCAGCAACCACTAGTTGTATACAACTCCTCAGGAAGGGGTAGGGATTTATGATCCTGCCTCATCTATTATAGAAAGTTAATGGGCACAGCTTTATGCAGGTCTTGTTCAGGTAGCCACTGCTGCCCAAAGGTTCTTGTGTACAACAGCAGTGCCACATCTAGGAAACTGTTTTACTTTATTCCCTCCCATTGTTAGCTGTTGTTCTTTTGTTTTTCTCCTTTCCTGTGATGTTCCCTGAGATGTGGGCTGACATAGATGTTCCATTTAAGGACTCAGCACTCATTAGTCACTTATTCTCAGTATAGAAACCAGTCATGCTTATATTAATCACTGCCAACTACAAACAAAAGATTTTTTAACCAAGGCTGATCTGTGCACTTGAACCATTTCATTTTTAACTTGTTTTCTTCAGAGTATATTTAGTTAACAAAAGAAGAAAACATGACAGTATATAACTTGAGGCCAGTGAATAGATACTGGAAGCTAAAATCCAGGCCATGTGACCCGTTCCTCCAATGCCCTGGGCAATAGTAGTCTCTACAATAGCAATATGGATTATATCTGAGTTTCAAATTTTGGAGAGTTACTTTGTCTGGGAGAAAATTAAAACAAAAGGGAAATAATTTGATATATAATCTGTGTGTGTGTGTGTGTGTGTGTATTTGTGTGTGTATTTGTGTGTGTGCATGTGTTATGTGCACATATTTATATTGGTGTTTATGCATGTAGTGCATAGGTGTTCATGCATGCAGAGCCTAGAGGTCTATCCCAAGTGTCTTACTCACACACTCTTCATCTTATTTTTCAAAGGCATACTGATTTCTGATTTTTATATGTATTTGTGTGTACACTGACATGCGTTTATGTGCACCACATGTATTCAGGTTCCCATGGAGGAAGGAGGGCAGGAGATCCCTTGGAACAGGGATCTCCTAGAGTAATAGATGGTGATGAGCCACCTGATGTGGCTTCTGGGAGCCAAACATCAGTCCTTTACAGCAGTGAAAAACACTGAAACTCTGAGCCGTCTCTCAACCCCAGCCAAATTGTTGTTGTGTTGTTGTTGTTCTTGTTCTTGTTCTTGTTGTAGTTTTATTACTTTGAGGCAAGATCTCTATATATAGCGCTGGCTGTCCTGGAACTTACTATGTAGACAAGGCAGGTCCTCCAAGGTAAAGAGATACACCTGCCTGAACCTCCCAAGAACTGGAATTAAAAGTGCATGCCACCACACCAGGTCGTATTGTTTTTTTTCAACAAGGACCCTCACAAAACCTGGAGCTCACTGATTCGGCTAACAAGTTAATTAGGCCCACTCATCTGTCGTTGCTGTTCCTCCATTACTAATATTACAGACGCATTCCACCATGTCCAGATTGTATACGTATGCTTAGAATCCAAATCAAGTCCTCATGTCCAGCAGGCATTTTGCTGGTTCATGTCCCCAGCACATGAGATCTTATCTTGAATCTATGACAATGTGTCTGTAATCCTGACAGCAGTGTGTAGGAAGACCTTAATACCACAAAGACAAGTTGATTCCGCTGTGTTACATGGCAGTAGCTTTGAGTATTTCTCCTATTTTCCAGTATCTTACTTATTCACTTTATATCCTGACTGCAGTCCCCTCAGTCTCCACTCACACAGCCCCTCCTCCCATCCCCCTCCCATTCTCCTCAGAGAACTCCCTGGGTACCAACCCACTCTGGCACATCAAGCCACTGCAGGCACATCATCTCCCACTGAGACTGGATAAAGCATTCCAGTTAAGGAAACAGAATCCACAGGCAGACAACAGAGTCAAGGATAGCCCCCTCCCCATTACAGTAATTGGGGGATCTGCATGAAAACTGCGCTGCATATCTGCTACATATATAGGATGGGACCCCTAGGTCCAGCACATGTATATGCTTGATTCAGTCTCTGGGAGCCCCCAAGGATCCAGGTTAGTTGACTCTGTTGGTCTTCCTGTGGAGTCCCTAAGTGAAAGTAACTCACAGCTACAATGAAACCTGAGACAACTCTGAAAAGAGCAATCATTGTTAGGCAGTTAGATAGGTAATAAATCAGCATCTAATAATCTGTCTTTTCTAGCTTACTCTGCTTCAATTTAGATGAAACAGCATATTACTGGTAAATTTTCATCTCTTGGAAGTTATGCAAAGTCACATTCAAATGGAAAGAACAGTCTTGTATTCTTGTAGATTTCATGAGTCCTCGCTTGGCTCCCAGCAAATTCTTGACACATTTAGCCTTTCCATTTTCAGTAGTGAAGGAGAACATTGTCAATTTAGAGGTGATGGCAGTCATCTTCCCAAAGTAAAACAATCTTGTATGCTTCACACTCAGAGAAATACCTGTGCCGTTTTCTTTCAGTAGGCCTTCTGAAAATAAATTTGATAAGCACTAAAATTAACTAGTCCAATTTTCCAGCTATGTGGTCACATCTTTTTATATTGTTTAAGTTGTTTCTTTTCATTTTTGAGATTATAATATAATATAATTATAATACAATATAATTGCACTATGTCCCCCCTTCCCTTTCCCATCTCTATACCCCCTCCCATAAACCATTCCTTTTTTTCTTTCAAATTCATGGCCTCTTTTTTTTCATTAATTTCATATATATATATATATATATATATATATATATATATATATATATATATATATATCACTCTGTGTGTGTGAAAGTGTACTCCTAAAGACATATACAACCTTCTAAGACAGTATTCTGTTATTTTTATGTATGCTTTCAGGGTTATTTAGTATTGAAAAACCAACTAATGTCTTTTTCTCTAGAAAAGGCTTTTTCGCTGCTCTCAGAATTGATTAGTTTTGTATTTCCTTAATGGTGAACGATTGAGTCATAGGCCTTGAAATTAACTAGAAACTAAGTTTTTATCATATATGTACAAAGGATTTTCAGAATAATTTTGAAAACAAGATGGCATAATAAAGAAATGTGGGGTACCTAGTTCTTTCATCCATTAATGAGGAACAGAAAATATAAATCATCTTTCAGAAATTTCTAAGAAATGATACACTCTAAGCAGCAGTTCTTAACCTGTGGGTCATGACCATAAAAAGTAGGTATTTTTTATGGTCTTAGGAATCCCTCAATCATGAATTTATTTTAATTCTTATGTCATAACTGTAATTTTGCTACTGAGCAGCTCCTAAGACCATCCAAAATATGGTTTCTAATGGTTGTGACCCACAGGTTGAGAACTGCTGCTCTAGGGGATCTCTTTGTTTTAACATATCACAGAAATGTCTTGAGTACAGATGCATAATCCTTAAGTCTCAAGCACTTTCCAGAGTTTCAATAGATCTTGGTTCTGTTCACACATCAATTTTGCAAATGCTGGCTAAATACAGCTTCAAAAAGAATCAGGCTGGGCGGTGATGGTGCACGCCTTTAATCCCAGCACTTGGGAGGCAGAGGCAGGCGGATTTCTGAGTTTGAGGCCAGCCTGGTCTACAGAGTGAGTTCCAGGACAGCCAGGGCTACACAGAGAAACCCTGTCTCGAAAAAAAAAAAAAAACAACAACAACAACAACAAAGACTCAGTTCTGGAACCTTAAAAACCATTCACAAGATGTATGCTAACTCAAGTCAAAGTGTCTTCATGGAGAAGGAAGATGGACATGAAGTCGGGATAAATCATTATGTGTCTGTTTAAACGTAGATCTCATGAGGAAATGGAAAGAGAATCAGTATGGATGGTGGGGGGTGTGAAACAGTAGGATCAAGTGAGGATGGGAGGGGCATTTGGAGAAAACATAGGGAGAGGTTAATAAAATTAAGGGACATTCAAAGGACAATATGGAAACATAATACAGCAGAGATTTCCTAAAATATATACATTTATGAATGTGATCTAAATGAAATCACCAAATAGTGGGATGACAGAGACCTAGTTATCCATCTCTCATCTTCAAATGAAGCTTCCAATACCAGATTAGAGTGACATCGAATTGAGTTGTTGGCCAAAGAGACTCCACAGGAACTCACCACAATCCGGGCTCTTGCCACAACAACATGTGGCTATCCACAAATGATAGAAAGGCCCCACTGCTGAAGACAACACCCATACAATTCATTGAGATGCCAAGCTGGTGTGTACACAGAGCCTTCATCCCTATATTCCATGGTTTTTGTTACAGGAAGCTACTGTACACACTAACAAAAGAGAATCCTAAGCACCAATCCAGCCTACATTTATCTACAATGTAGATACATCTACCATTTATCTACAATGGTATGTTACCTGCAAGATATGCCAGGGCAGTGGTGGCACAAAGCTTGTGAGAATAACCGACCAATAACTGATTTGACTTAAGGTGCATACCTGACACAACTCAAGAACCTGAGACCAAATAGCCTGGGGACTTAAGGCAAAACCAAATTATACACATCTAAAAATAAATTTAAAAGGGGAAAATGTAATAATAAAAGGACTTCTAATGACATTCTGCTACACGCATAGACCAGTGCCTCGCTCAGCCATCATCAGAGAAACTTCCTCCTACAGCAGATAGGAACAAATATATAGACCCAGGGCCAGACATTTCACAGCCAGTGAAAAGCTTGTAACACCCACCTGTAAATGGAATGTTTCCATCAAATCCATCTCCTCCCCACGAAAGAGGAGACAGAAAACATGTAAGAAGCAGATGGGATAGAGGAAGCCAAGAAGACAAGGCCCTCTAAATCAACACGAGCAAAGCTCACATAAACTCACAGAGACTGAAGCAACATGCACAGGGCCTGTACAGGTCTGCACCAGATCCTCTAATCTTTTATTATAGCTTCCAGTTAAGTGCTTTTTGTGGGATTCCTGATCATGCAGATGAGTGGATCTCTGCTTCTTGTAGAATCTTCAGCAATGACAATTTATTGTCAAATTCTGGAGAGAAACCAATATCATTCACAATAGTAATGCTTGGGACTGGATGAAACCTCACTAGTCAGCAAGTCTAAAGGAGGCAAACCGTTCCTGATACTGCCTTATTGTTACAGCTGGAGATTAGTACACCTGCCAACCTTCACCAGAGAACTCGAATTCTTCAGTAGATAGCAATTAACATAAGGTCCCACAACTGGCCAAGGTGAAGAAAATAAGACTGAAGAATACTCAGCCCTAAATGAGACATCTATATCACACCCTCCTCCTAAGGATCAGAGATCTCTGTTGAAGAGGAGACAGAAAAATCATAACTCCAGAGGCATTGAGTAATTCATGGAATCAATGTTTTGTGGACACAGCAGGCCATTCACAAGATATGCACCAGTATAAGCCAGACAAAATTCCTGCATGGAGAGGCAAGGTATGAAATCCCACCCTTAACTAAAGAGCTATTGATGACTGATATAGTCCAGGAGACAGTCAGTTCTCTTTAAGGATGTGCTCCCTATTAGATCAACCACAATCCACTGGAAGGCCACACATAGGAAAGTCTATGGGAAGCATTAGTTTGTTAAAAAGAAGAGAGGAAGAGGGAAAAAATGATGAAAATCGGTTGTACAAAATTCTCAAAGAACTAATAAAATCTTACAAAAACAGTCTTTAGTGTTGGTTTAATGTTTAATGATTAGAAAGAGAAAATAAAACAATGTTACATTGTTTCTAGAAGGGGGCAAGAGCTGGAGAGAAAACTGAGTGATAATGAGGTCCAGGGGCAAGAAATGAAAGCCAAAGCCAGCCCCAAGCTGCCCTGGAGGGATGCTTAATCTACAAGTAGAACTAGAGAAAAATCAGAGTAAAGTTTGTGAGAATTCCGGTGAAGACAGCATTTGAGAAAGAAGAGTAATCCTTTTCAAGGCCATGGGAAAAGGTAATGCCAATGATGCTTGAAGCGAACAGAGGGAAGCTATCACAGGACCACTAGGAACAGCAAGCAAGAATCCCGGGGAGTCCCCACTGGCCCCCTTACATGGGAAGACTTCAGCACCTCAGTGTTGCAATACAAATTATGTTTTCAAAGAAGCGAAGTGTAGCCACTGCATGCAGCTCTTGCGGAGACTGTAAAGACTGAATTACAATCTCATTAGGAGGCTGTGGAGATAAAGCAGCAGCATCTTGGAGCAAGGGGATAGCCAGCAGCTGAAATGGCGAGAGTTTCAAAGTAAGAGCACATGCTGATGGAGCCGCACACCCGCAGTAGACACATGCTGGTTTCAGAGTGCTAAGCGAGACATTACTTAACCCTCCAGGAGGAAATCCTGGATAAATAAACAGATGTAAAGAACAACTGAAAAAATATATTCTTCGCAAATGAGAGAAATTTATATTTAAAATAGTGTACTTTAAAGGCTATTTTTGTCTAAGCCTGTATATTCTCACTGTAAAATAGACTCAAAAATATTTTTCCCAAATAGTTTGCATGACGACTAAATAACATGTAGTGAATTAAAAATGTATAAAAATACATTATAATATCTTAATAAAAATGGCTTAAAAGCCACTGACAATCGGTATTCTTGCTATAATTTTGTTTGATTTTGATTCATTTTTGTTCATAAACTTGATTTTAAAATGGAAGTCTACTAACATAAATTAAAGAATGGAAATTGTTAATCTAGTCTGAAAAAAATCAAGGCCTATGACATTCTATATCTCTCTCTGGTTTCAAAACACTTTACTTCCCCCCCCCCATCCTCCATTGACACACAAGGGCCTCTCTAGTATAAACTAATATGGTTGAATTATACATTCACTTCATCATAATGCACCGTTAAATTCTTAAACAGTCATTTGAAGAAATAAAACTGGGTACTGAAGAGTAAACTATACAGTCAGAGACTATTCTTCATTTGGCATTTATTTACTTTCACGTGAATGGAAAAGCATTCTCTGTCATCTTCAGTAAAGAAAGGGCTCTGTCACTCCACTGAGGACACACAGCAGTAGCAGAGTCTTAGTTCCATCTCTAACAAGCATTTGATTATTTTATGCTCCATCACACATGACTCTATGAGGAAGAATTGAATAAATTACAGGAAAAGAAATACCAAAGGGGGATATATATGCACATACACATGGTTTCAATCGTTGTTTCAATAGTTGTTTGAAATTTCTCTTTTAGTCTATATTTTCCTCATAAAAATATGTGGGAGAGATCAACTGTGTTTAATATATTTAATTAATAATCCAAGGATGCTGAAACAGTAATGAGAGAGGAGAATCAAGGATGTTAACACATTAGACTGAGATAGACTTGCTGTGCTCATAGAAGAATTTAGCCCTGAATCTCAATAAAAAGAAAAAAATTGAATTGTTATACTAAGGAATGGGTCACATAAACTTTTTGTTTATTTTTGGCAATATAAGTATTGATATAATAATCTGCTCAATAAGGTTATGCAAATATTTGCATATTTTATAACATATCTTGTTTTCACTTTTAAGGTTTTTTTTTTTTAAAGCCACAATTCATGAAAAGTCTTGATTTTTTTTGTGTGTGTGTTAGTAAAACCATCAAGTCTCTGAAGAAAGAAACTGAAGAAGATACCAGAAGGTAGAAAAATCTCCCATGCTCATGGATTAGTAGGATTAACATAGTAAAAATGTCTGTCGTAATCAAAGCAATCTACATATTCAATGCAAGTCCCATAAAAACTCCAACACATTTTTTTACAGACCTTGAAAGAACAATTTCTAACTTCATGTGGAAAAACAAAAAAATAGCTAAAATAATTGTGTACAATAAAAGAATTGTGGACTATCACCATCCCTAGCCTCAAGCTGCTCTACAGAGCAATAGTAATAAAAAACACATGATATTGACACAAAAACAGACAGGTTGATCAATGGTATTGAATCAAAGACCCCCGCAAAAAAAACCCATACATTTACAGACACTTGATATTTGACAAAGAAGTCAAAACCATATAATAGAAAAAAGAAAGCATCTTCAACAAATGGTGCTTGTCTAACTGAATGTCTGCATGTAGAAGAATGTAAATAAATCCATATGTATCACCCTGCACAAAACTCAAGTCCAAGTGGATCAAAGACCTCAACATAAAACCAGATACACTAAATACAATAGAAGAGAAAGTGTGGGATAGCCTTGAACTCATTGGTACAGGAGAAATTTTTCTCAACAGATGACCAGTGTGAGTGGTTCAGGCTCTAAGATAAACAACTGATAAATGGAGCCTCATGAAACTGAAAAGCTTCTGGAAAAGTACATCATCGATAAGGCAAAACAGCAACCAACAGATTAGGAAAAGATCTTCACCAAGCCTGCATCTGATAGAGGAATATATATATATATTCATGAAATTAAACACCAACAAACCAAATAACCCAATGTACTCTTCTCACAAAGCATTGACAGATGTAAATCCATTCTGCAAAGGAACACTCCACAAACTTTTAAACTAGATTAAGGATCACCTCTACATGTAGTCAAGGGACAGTCTACATCATACCTTGTTCACTAATAAGAAAACATGGAGGCATGTATATCACATTTTTATTCATATCATAAGGAGAAAAGAATGCCGAGACAAACATGCTAACCTATGTTAAAATTGAGGAAAGATCCCTAAACCTTTAGACTCTCATTACATATGGGGAAAGAGTGGTCATGTTGGAGATATGAATGGAAGACACATTTTCTTTGTAATTTAATTTTGAAACAGTGTACATATTTAACAGACTATAAAAATTCAAGTTAAAAACTAATTTCCTAAAAATATTAGTGAAAAGCAAAAATTACACTTGGATGGAAAGTGATTTGGTAGGATAATTACACAGAAACTATTTCAAGTGACTAAGAGGTAATCATGAAAACTGTTACGACACTGTACCTTAACAACACAGAAAATTTCCCCCAGATACATTATGGAAGCCTGATTTCCAGAAGCCATCCACCAGATGAGCATGCTAGCGTTGTTATCACTTTCTGTGATGCCGTCTCCTATTTAATTTTTTCCCTTAACAAATGTATAGGAATCTAATTCAGACACAATGAATTGCACACATTTACACTTGATGAGTTTTCATACACATGCATACTCCTATAATCACTCCTACAGACAAGAGAATCAGCACAGTCATCACCCCCAAACTTTCTTCCCAACCCTTTCTAATCTCTGCCAGTCCTCTCTATCCAGAACTGCTCCTCAGTCTTAGCTAAGTGATGATTTGCTCTTTATCACTACACAGTATTAAAGTAACTTCCAACCTTTTCATACATGACCTAATATGGTATACATTGCACATTTCCCCTTTCCCAGTTTCCCCTTCAGAACCCCCCTATCCCATCCTCCCTCCCCCTGCTTCTATGAGGGTGCTCTCCCTCCCGCCCACCCACCCACCCACTCCGTCCCTCCTCTACACCCTGGCATTCCCCAACACTGGGGCATTGAGCCTTCCCAGGACCAAGGGCCTCTCCTCCCATTGATGTCCCACAAAGCCATCTTCTGCTACATATGGGGTTGCAGCCATAGGTCCCTCAATGTGTACTCTTTGGTTAGTGGTTTGGTCCCTGGGAGCTCTGGGGGGTTGTTTGGTTGAATTCATGAATTTCTTAGGCAAATGAATGGAATTAGAAAAAATCATCCTGAGTGAAGTAACCCAGTCACAAAACAACACAAATGGTATATACTCACGGATAAGTGGATATTAGCCCAAAAGCTCAGAATATCCAAGATACAATTCACAGACCACATGAAGCTCAAGAAG
This sequence comes from Mus minutoides, assembly GCA_902729485.2. Classification (NCBI taxonomy): domain Eukaryota; kingdom Metazoa; phylum Chordata; class Mammalia; order Rodentia; family Muridae; genus Mus; species Mus minutoides. The sequence continues at coordinate 1,356,924 of LR749617.1, forward strand.
AAGGTCCTTCTTAAAAGGGAGAACAAAATACTCAAGGGAGGAAATACAGAAACAAAGTGAGGAGCAGAGACTGAAAAAAAAGGTCATCCAGAGACTGCCCCACCTAGGGATCCATCCCATATACAGACACCAAACCCAGACACTATTACAGATGCCAAGAAGTGCTTGCTGACAGGAGCCTGATATAGCTGTTTCCTGAGAGGCTCTGCCAGAGCCTAACAAATACAGAGGTAGATGCTCGCAGCCAACCATCAGACTGAGCACGAGGTTCCCCAATGGAAGAGGTAGCAAAAGGACTGAAGGAATTATTTTAAGATTTTAAATGTTGCATATGCCAAGAATCTATTGATCTTATTACCAAGTAGCATTCTATTTTGTGACTATACCACAGTTTTATCCACTCGTTTATTGATGGTCATTTGAGTTGACTCCTAGGTTTGACAAATTACACTGATATTAAAATTCCTTTGCATACATATGTGTAAACATATTCTTTCATTTTTCTTAAGAGTATGAGTAGAATGAATTAGTGAGATGATAGATGTATACCAAATCTAACAGAGCACTATATGTTTACTGTTTGCAATAAAGGGAAGAATGTTCCTTCTATATCCTTGTCAATATGTGTTATGCTCTGAGATTTTAGTTCTATAACAAAGATGAAACAACATCTTTCTGCAATGTTCCATTTTTTTTATTTTTAATATTTGAATACAATTTCACCCTTCCCTTTTCTCCATTCCAGATACTCACATAAATTCTTCCTTGTTCTCTTTCAATTTAATGGCCTCATTTTTATTAATTGTTACATGTATATATGTATATACCTACATATATACACTTATCTACTGATAACCTGCTTGGCCTGTATAATGTTAATGTTGTATGTTTCCATGGTTGATCATTTGGTTTGGATAACCAGTTGGTATGCGTCCTTTGTAGAAGAGTCTCTTCCACCCCCATCATTCCTTAGTTACCTGTGGGTCTTGTGCAGGGCTCAGGCCTCCTGGGCGATTCCCCAACCACTTTGGCTTGTCTATTGTTGATGTCCTTGTCCAGCTTCAGTTTAGACAATCATGTTGGTGAGACTTTATGGCATAAATTCTGACATTACTAGGAGAAACAGCCACACAACAAACTTCCTATGTTGCAGTTTTTGTTGTTGTTATTGTTGTTCCTGTTGTTGTTGCTGTGGGGTTGTTTGTTTTGTTTTATTAATCATTTTATTCATTTACATTTTAAATGATATCCCCCTTCCTGGTTACCCATTCACAACCCCCCCATCCCATTCCCCCTCTCCCCACTCCTCTTTGCCTCTATGAGAGTACTCTTCCACCCACTCACCCTCTCTTGCCTCACCCCTTTAACATCCCCCTATGCTGGAGTAGTAAGTTGCAAGTGTCAGAACATTATGCTATGTATGATCACCATAGTGCACTTCCACAAAGGTCAGAAACACACAACATATCTGATCCTCTGTGGAGCAAGGGGGACACTTCTCCATTACTGGTGGAAGTGGGAATGTATACAACCACTTTGGAAATCAATTTGGCAATTTCTCAGAAAACTGGAAATAGTTCTACCAAAGGACCAGCTATACCACTCCAAAGCATATACCCAAAAGATAATCCACCACATCACAAAGACACTTACACAACTATGTTCATAGCAGCTTTATTCATAATAGTCAGAAACTGAAAACAATCTAGATGTTCCTCAACTGAAGAATGGATAAGGAAAATGTGGTACATCTACACAATAGAATACTATTCAGCTATTATAAACAAAGACATCATGCTATTTCAGACAAATGGATGGATCTTGAAAATATCATCCTGAATGAGGTAGTCAAATCCCAAAAGGACATGCATGCTATGTACTCACTTATAAGTGTATATTAGTCATAAAATACTGATACTATGCTATATTCCACAGACCCAAAGAAGCTAAGCAGGAAGGAAGGCCCAAGTGAGGATGCTTTTGAATCTCACTTAGAATGGGCAATAAAATAGTCATAAGAGGCTGATGGAGGGAGGGAACTGAGTGGAAGAAGAGATGGGGAGGGGAATTAGGGGGTCAGGATCAGGTGTGGGGAGGGATAGGAGGGATGGCCAGATGACCGTGAGAATGAATGGAAATCTGCAACTGATGAAGTTGAGGTGTGGGGAAGGCATCTCCAGAATGTGACAGGAGCTGGAATAAGGGAGGCACTCAAGAATCAATGGAGGTGAACTTAGCTGTGCCTCACAGCACAGGGAATATGGAACTTGATGAGGCCACCTCCTGTGGCCACTCAGGATCCCCAGTGGAGCTATAGAGACACCAACCCACCTACAAAACTTCCAACCAAAAATTTATCCAGTCTCAAGAAATGCAGGGACAGGGGAGGGAGCAGAACTGATGAAATGACCAACCAATAACCACCCCAACTTGAGATACATCCATGGGAAAGCACCAATCCCTAACCTGTTAATGGTACTCCATTATGCTTGCAAACAGGATTCCAGTATGGCTGTCCTCTGAGAGTCTCAACCCAGCAGCTAAGAAGAATTCATACACCCACAGCCAAACAATGGATGAAGCTTGGGGACTCTTCTGGAAGAATAAGAGGAAGAATTGCAGATCCTGGAGTGGATCAGAACTCACAGCAAGAACAACAAAGTCAACTAACCTGGACCCTTGGGGCTGTCAGAGTCTGAACCACCAACCAAAAAACATACATGGGCTGGACCTAGACCTCCCTGTGCGTATATAACAGATGTGCAGCTTGGTCTTCATGTGGGTCCCAAATAACTGGAGTTGGAGGAGGGCTATCCCAAAAGTTGTTGCGTGTACACGGGATATGTTCTTCTTGCAGGGCTGCATTGTCTGGCCTCACTGAGAGAGGATGTACCTAGCCTCACAGAGACTTGAAGTGCCATGATGGGGGTGGGATACCCAAGGGGTCACTTTCTGCTCAAAGGAGGTGGGGAAGGATTGTGAGAAAGGAACAGTGAGTGTGATATAAAATGAATGAATGAATGAATGAATAAATAAATAAATAAATAAATAAATAAATAAATAAATTTAAAGTATTCTATCCTCAAGACTCTTGCTGTTCTTGTTCACCTGATGGTACTGTGGCAGCGACCCTGTGTTTTCTTTCCTTCCTGAAAATAAAATATGGCTGCATTGCTTTGCCATTCAAGTAATTATATCCATGTAGTATAAGGATATTGACAACATTTTTAAAAATAGAACAAGGAAATAATATAGAATCTGAAATAAGATAAAAGGAGACAGAAAAGTAAAGATAAGATGGGAACAAAACACAGGTGAGTAAAAGCAAGAAAAGGTGAAAAGTAAATCCAAATTAGAAAGGAAAATGAGTGATAATGAAGCCTTTTAAGCATCTAGCAGCAGTGGTCACTGTGGTAGTCTCAGCTAGAGTCACCCTCATAGAGTCACTGCCCCATCTCAGGTCTCTGGAAGGTCCTAGGGGTGCCCCACCCCTGCCCTTCAAGGATTTCCATTCACTCTTCCAGCCCATTCTCCTTAGCTCTACCTACACCTGATCCTCCTCCCATGCCCGTTCCCCTCTTACACCCAGTTCCCTCTCTCCATCCTTCTTAGATGACTATTTTATTTCCCTTCTGAATGAAATTCAAGCACCCTCCCTTGGGCCCTTCTTGATGGTTAGCTTCTTCGGGTCTGTGGATTGTAGCATGGGTATCCTGTACTTTATGGCTAATGTCCACTTATAAATGAGTACATACCATGCATATCTTTTTGGACCTGGATTACCTCACTCAGGGTGTACTTTCTAGTTTCATCCATTTGCCTGCAAATTTCAGAGTGTCCTTGTTTTTAATAGCTGAATAATATTTTATTGTGTAAATGGACCACATTTTCTTGATCTGTTCTTCAATTGAAGAACATCTGTGTTGTTTCCAGTTTGGGGGCTATTATGAATAAAGCTGCTATGAACATAACTGAGCAAGTGTCCTTGTGATATGGTGGATCATCTTTTGGGTGTATATTCAGGAGTTATATAGCTGGGTCTTGATGTGGAACGATTCCAGATTTTCTGAGAAACCACCAAATTTACCTCCAGAGTAGTTGTATAAGTTTGTTCTCCCACCTGCAATGGAGGAGTGGTCCCCTTGCTTCACATCCTCACCAGCATGTGCTGTCGCTTGAGATTTTTATCTTAACCATTCTGATGGGTGTAAGGTGGGATCTCAGAGTTGCTTTGATTTGCACTTTCCTAATGACTAAGGACTTTGAACATTTCTTTAAGTGCTTCTCAGCCATTTAGAATTCCTCTCTTGAGAATTCTCTGTTTAGCTATGTGCCCCATTTTTTAAACTGGGTTTTTTGGTTTCTTGGTGTCTAACTTCTTGAGGGATACACACACACACACACACACACACACACACACACACACACGCGCGCGCGCGCGCGTGTGTGTGTGTGTGTGTGTGTGTGTGTGTGTGTGTGTGTGTGTGTATTGGATATTAAACTTCTGTTGGATATAGGTTTGGTGAAGATCTTTTACCATATGTAGACTGCCATTTTGTCCTATTGATAGTGTCCTTTGCCACCTACTATAGCCAGTAGGACTCCCAAGTCCAGGGATAAGGACACCAAACCACCGACAAAAATCTTACACCTAAAATTCTAAATTTTTCCTGCCTACAAGATGTACAGGGATAATGATAGATAGAGACTGAAGGAATGGCCAACCAGTGACTGGCTCAACTTGAGACCCATCCCATGGGCAAGCACCAATCCCTGGCATAACTCTGTTATGCTTTCAGACACAACCCTATCATAACTATCCTCTGAGAGTGTCCACCCAGCAGCTGACTGAAACAGATGCAGATGCCAAACATTGGATGGAGCTCAGGTGGAAAAGTTAAGAAAAGGACTTAGGAAACCAGAAGGGAAGGACACTCCACAAGAAGACCAACAGAGTCAACTAACCTGGACCCTTGGGTGTTCCAAGAGACTGGACTACCAACCAAAGAGCATACATGAGCTGGCCCTAGCCACACACACACACTTATGTAGCAAATGTGCAGCCTAGTCTCCATTCAGGTCTCCCAACAGTGGAAGCAGAGGCTATCCCTAACTCTCTGTCTGCCTGTGGATCCTGATCCCCTAACTGGGCTGCCTTATCTGACCTCAGTGGGAAAGAATGTGCCTAGTCCTGCAGTGACTTAATATGCCAGGGTGGGTTGGTACCCAGCGGGTGGAGGAGAGTCCTCCTCATAAAAAGAGAAGTTGAGGGAGTTGGAAAAGGCTGTGTGAGGGGAGACTGGTAGGAGAAGGGGGCTGCAATCAGAGCATGTTCCTGGACATCCAGGACTACACAGAAAAACCCTCTCTCAAAAAACAGAAGAAAAAAGGATTGGGTTTCTCACTTCTGGGTACACATATCTTTCCCCCATCCCCATCCCCCACCCCCCACCCCCCACCCCCACACCCCCAGATAACTGTCAAAAATTAGACAAAAATCACAGTTCAAAACATGAAAGATCTTGTGCTCCCTAAGTCTATCAGGAAAAAATAGAAACTCAGAAAGCAAGAAGATAATGTTTAGGACAGAGCCATTGGCAGGAAATGCTTCATTGAAATTGTTTGGGCAAAAGCAGCAGTTTATTCATGTCCTACAAACACACAGTGCTGGCACAAAGGAACGGACAGCATCTCCCTTACACAGCATCTCCCTTACACAGCATCTCCCTTACACCATGCTTCCCTCTGGATCACTACCGAACTACAACGAGTCAGAACGGGTCAGTTACTGAATCACATGGTTCTTCAGACATGGCAACCTCCCAATTGGGTGGTTAGACTGGCTAAGAACACAAAAATAATAATAATTTACATGTCGAATACAGTGCAGGGATTTTAGCAGAATTGGATATTCACGTTAACATTGTAATACATTATAAACAGTACAATTTTCAGAAATAATGAGATCACATATCTCCCTACCTGTTTCAATTTTTTTCTTGCCTTTCTCCTTTCTTGTGTTTCTCTCTTTTTATTCTTAAAACCAGTTATAGTTTCAATCAACTGTCCCCATCAAAACACTTTAAATCGTAAAACTAAAAACTATTTACAATTTTAAAAGTATTTGTTGTCAGATTTGTTTTCTATTTAAAAAAAAAAAAAAAAAAAAAAAAAGAACTTTTCCACCAAACATCCTACAAACTGGGTCACCATCAGCTTCCTGCCACTCTGTGGGATACTTGGAAATGAAGTCTCTTGACATTAGAGCTCCAAGCTCCACAGGTTCCATGGCCTATGACATAAAATGTACATACATGCAGAGGCCGTGTGGCCCCCCCCAACTCCACATGACCAAAGCTCACTCCATGTTATTCTCAGACTGCTGAGTAGGCAGAGATGTCAGATGACGTTGTCACTGGATGGCGATGAGTGAGGGGAAAGCATAAAATTTTTGTACAAACAGAATGAAATATATCTCCTTATAGAAAGTCAGAGTTTTGTCGTAGTCATAAAAAGCACAGACAAGTGGTTCAGAAATACATTTTCATCGAATTTACAAACACTGTGATATCAAACACATTCTCGAAAATGCTAAAGCACTGCCACAAACTTGATTCAAAGGTAAAGTTTCCAGTAGACATTATCTCTAACTTGCATATTTAATAATTCGGCTGGACCTAAGTCATACTCATGAGTCTCTGATGACTCAAATATAAAGACATCGCCATTGAATTAAGTCTCCCCAGGAAATGCCAGAGCTCTGCTCGCCACACAGGTTTTGCAAGAATTTCAGAACTTAGCAATTGGGAGTAGCACAGACACGATAATTTAAGCTATCTTAAAAATAACAGCTCAAAACAAACTGGCATCTAAAGACAGTGAAGAACATACTGTCTCTGCTATTTTTACAGCCTAACTATATTTTGTGAATATTTGTAAATTCTGAAAGGCTTACTCTTTTCTTGTGTTAGTCGTTTACTTAATGTGGTTGACTTCAACTTGACAATGAATTCCTCAATTTTTTTTCTTTTCTTTTGTTTCTTTTTAAGTAGCTTAGTTCTTTCTGGGTAAGAATAAGTTAAAAACTTAGGTAGCCATGTCCACTCTGAGGGGGAAAGACAATCTTGAAAATACACTTGTACACTGATAGAGTTTTATATATAAAAAAACACTGTATTCCTAACTGAAATGCTAGCTTAGGTTTATTTTTTTTCCACTAGTCTGACAACTTCACAAAGGTAAATAGGAGTATCTTAGGCCCCACTGAGGCTTCTGACAGGCAGTGAATAATTCAAGACCATGGTTCTTAGATAAAGTTAAATTTTACATGACTCACATGTGATAGAACAACAAAAAATATCTCATTTCAACCACAGTGTTCTTCAATTCAGCCCTTTTATAAATTAATTTCTCAACTTGTTTGCTGTCTTTATGAAATGAACCTAAGCTACCCTTCTTATAATGAGACTATATCAAATAATCACCATGGAAATGACAGCATACTTTGATATATAAGACAATCATTTGTACATGACATATTTAACTAAAAAAAAAAAACCAGACTTGAGGACATTTTGGAAATATCTTTGGATTTAAATAAAACCTATCTCCCCAACCTGAAGAAACATGGATTAATTTTCATACAAAAAGGTGTGGTTCTCATTTTTAACTCTTAACAATTACCTGATTTCCACTACCAAGGCAAAACTGAAATCATCACCTACAACACACATCTGTGATGAGGTTAAGCTAGAGTGTTCATAACAGGCTTGGTTGGCCCACTTCATACCACACAGAGGGAAACTGAATATCTTATGAAAACTTGGCCAACACCTCTAATAAAAGAGGAAATTATCATAATACACATTTACAACTATTTTCTGGTCTATTAATTTAATCCACTTCTAACCAAAACAAATAAGTAAGTAAAAATAAATGATAAAGTAGCTTGCTGTGCTGCAAGCTTACAGTCGTGTATAAGAAAGGAAATTGCTCCTCGCCTAGTAAAGACCTTGAAGTTGCAGCTCGTGGGCAGGAAGCTAACCATCACAGAGCATGTGCCACTTAGCAATTTGTCTCCTGGGGAAGTCACAGATTTCCTTCCAGTGTCCCCCACCGCTTCCTTCTGCTGTGGCACCCAGGACCAACCGCCCAATCACCTCATTTCGGGATCCCCTTTCAGAATCCAAAACTAAGAATTCAACACTTATTTCTTCAAGACTCTCACAAGGAATATCAAAGACAAACAGTTCATTGAACACGGCGTTGGGGGTGCATTTCTTAACGTGAGTCTTCTTTTTAGAGATTCTCTTCTTGGCATGGTACAGGTTCACTTTGACGTAGGGATCTGCAATGGCATACAACAAGTGTTATGTTGACAACAATCAGCTGCAGGTCTGGCCTCCTGAGTGAGTGAGCATGGCACCCCAGGACAGTGGAAATGGGGCTCTAACAATGTAAACAAGGCTAAACAGATGGGAAGTGAAAATAGGTCTCACTCTCCTCTTTTAATTAAATTGAAAATAATGAAAAATAGAAACCAGTTCTAGACCTGATGTCAGGGAAGATAAGAGAGTTATCCGCATACTGCCCACTAATAATTAATTGCATAAACTAAGGGGAAGTTAAATCTCACCCTTTCTGAGATCACTCACTTTGTGATCTTGGTGCGTCTATCTTCAGGTGAGTGCTGCTTTTTTTGCCAAACAGGGATTTGGAAACCAAACAGGTCATATCCTGCCCTTTAGCTTTTCTGCATGTGGTTAGCAGAGTTGATCTTTCCTGCGACATTCTTACCAAATGGGTTTAGGGTCATGTGACTTTCTTTATCACATAATTAACTGGTTTTGAGATATTATTTATCTTCAAGTTTTAAGAACTCACCTTCAAGTTCTACAACCAAATAATACTAACAATACCACTAGATGATTCTTTATTAAAATATATACTTCTAGTTTTCAAAATACACTTGAAGTATTATTGTGCCCAATTTCTATAGTGCTTAAGAAATATAGAGGATACTATACTAAGAAATAGAAAGGTGACTATTTTAAGATCATTTAAGATCATTTCAACCCATAACTTAGCTCATTTTCTTTCTCATTATATTCTACAAAAAAGAAAACATTTTATTTTTTCAGACTTATTGAAAACTAAAACGTAATTCTTAAAGCATATACACTATTTGAAGAAAAGTAATGAGGTCATTAAAGATGCTAATGAGTAAGCTCATTTGAAACGCAAAACTTCAAAACTCTTTTTCTGAGCAACGCTAGGCTCCATCTTTCCTCATCATTTCATTTTGCTTTCTGCTTTAAACCATTCACTTAAGTGCTTCCTCCGAAGTTGTCTCTCAGGAAATGAACTCTGTATTGTTGGCAGAACTGACTCACAGATTTTCCCACAAAGAAAAAAAGAAAAAAAAGAAAAAGAAAAAAGAAAATCCACAACCCCAAAACTCATGATCCTGAGGGACAAAACCAAACTCGAATGTTAGTTGAAAGTTGTTGCAGAGGCTGAACTCCAGTATTTCAGAAGCGTTCTTACCTGAAAGTCCAGACACATCAGATTTCGGTAGGTGCCGTGCTTTTAAGACAACCACAGTGAGCGTGTTTGTAGTGGACTGATAACAGAGAGAGACCAGAAGTTCACCCCGGCCAGAAGACTTCTAACAAAGAGAAATACCGTGGACGGAGTTTTAATCTTCAGCTTTTGTACTCTCATCACAAAACATACAGCAACATAATAGCTTTGTTATTTTAATGTCATGTTCCTATCTAGTTTTTATTTTAACAGGCGAAGAAATCTGAGAAACTGTTTTTGTGCCGCTCCATAACGACTAAATCCATTGCCTGCCATCTTGTGGTTGTTTCAAGTACTACAGAATGCTAAAATCTTCAAAGATTTGACCACACCCAGTACACATGTTTTGAAGGGTATTACATTACACTTTCAAGAGGGTTTGTTTGTTTGTTTGGCTTTTGCTATGTAAGAACATCTCTAATCTTCAAAGCCATTAATAGTCATAAAATGCATAATCTTATCAATTGGTGTGTGTAGGATTGCATGGCTGATAGTTTATTTTATTTTAAATTCTTCACTATTGGCAGTAGTGGCATTTGAATTCAAGCCACGGAAAATCTATTCTGCATCCAACAATTATTCTGGACCAGGGTCATGATGGAGTTAGAATTCTTGTCCTTTCATAGTCAAAGTCTCTTTTCAATCTAAGGAGAAAATAAATAAATTTAAGTACTTGAGAGAACTGACTCTAACTTTAAAACTTGGTTTTAGGCAGTAACGTAGATCCCTTTACTGAAGGCTATTTATGCTTAGTTTTATATGAAAGACATTACCTAAGACAGCTAAGAATGTAACGTTCAAGCTTTAACTACAACTAACAAAACAATAACATGGGACCTGCTTATAATTAAGAACAGCTAAATAAAAACAAGTCAAAAAAGAGCTAAAGTTGAGAAAAACCATCTCAGTCTAAACGGTTTACCAAAAAGCACACCAAGGAAAGCAAAACAACAACCAGGTTGCTCTTTGATCCTCTCGGGCCCCAATCAGTCAGGAGCCTCTCACAAGCTGTGCAACTCTCTGCGCCTGAATTCCACTAGTGTCCGTACATACAAGACAGGACGATGATTACAAAGTGTTCTGAAGATATTTTTAGCTCCAAAATATTGTGATTTCAAAAACCATAAGTAATGTGATTGTTGTTTTCTTAAGTTTTGGCATTAGGAGAACAAATTGTCCTGAAATATGAAGATTAGGAACTGTGAAGTTTATCTTTAAAGCAGAAAAGGATTCTCTTTGCTAAATTGATGTCATGTCATTTCCTAATTATCCAAGAGCTATCAAAGGAGTCCAAGTCAGAGGGCAGGGTAACACAGTTCCTGTATGCAGCAGAAAAAAAAAATGGACATTTGGAAGTAAACATAACAGAATGACCCTTTGTTCAAAAGCAATTTCATTAAAAGTACATTCAAATCCCACATCCTGAGAAGGAACTGGCTTAATTTTTAATTTCAGTTTCAAATTCAGTTACTGAAATGAAACACTTTAATAACATATGCTAAGAGACACCCACATGAATTTTAAAGTAGTAGCTTTTTTCAAACTATTTTAATAGAAAAATTTAAAATACCTGTTACATAAATGATGTAGAAGTTTCATGAAATGCTTTGTCTTATTTTTTTATCACAAAGATTCCTTGAGCATTTCAGTTGTGAATTAAACTTTCTTTTGCCTTCTCTATTCTCTTGTTCTCTGTTTACTATTACCCACAGTAATTAAGGATAATGTGTACCAACTCCTCATTTGAATGAAAATACCATAGATATTTTTTAAACTATACTAAATATTCCTTATAGATACTTGAATGCTTACAGAATTACCTTAGCATTTCTCTTGATGATCTCTCTAGTCATTAACATTTTTCCATCTGATAATTCAATCCCTGAAAGAGGAATAAGGACTTCTCCAATGACATCATCTCTAGAAAACCTGTCAAAACTCAGAACGGTGAAGTGCAAGGACAGCTCTTGGATGTGGGGATAAGGGATCCCATAGAATGTGAAGGTTTCATCAAAAACAGGGTCCAGCGTCTTCCTCAGCACTCGGGTTTTCACTCTGTGCTTCTTCTCTGGTAAGATTGTCATTTTGATGTACGGGTCAGAGGTCATGGATTGCTCGTCCATGGCTGGTAAGCCCTGGGCTTCCTTGATGTTCACCACAAATGCTTTCTTCTCAAAGTTGTACTCTAGAGACAAGAAGAGTGTCCCCAGCTTCTCTTGCTTCTCCTCTGATGTGAGGGACGTGCTGGATTTCAAGCTCTCAGGGGAATTGGCTTCCTTTTCTGTCTCCGTAAAGAGCTTCGGGGTGACATTTTCCAGATCAGAAGAGCTGCTGGCTTTGGGGTTGGCTTTGGGGAAGTTGCCATTGAGGTCTCTCTTCTCTAGGTCAAGGTGCAGGGAAAGGTTGGGCAGAGCGGCTTTACCCTTCACTTCACTCTTGTCGTCTCCTCCAAACTTCTTTTTGCTACTTAGGTTTTCTGGGTAGATATCAACTCCTTTAAGCACATGCACAAACTTGTATGGAGGAGTCTTGTTGGACTTAGCTGATCTTCTCTGGCAGCAGATCCAGGCAAAGAGAGAGACAGTGAAGACGAGGCCAAAAGCACTGAAGATGCCCACCACTGTGGGAATTTCATCTGAAAAACCAATTGACCAATGGCATACATTAAAGGATGGGGATTGAAAGGGGAGACTATAGGGGAAGCATAATAGAGCTAGCCCCTGCTGTCGGTTGGGAGGATTGACTTACTTCCCCAGAGATCTTGGCATGAGGAACAGTGACGTTTCCCACTAACCTGAGGTCTAAACATAGCCCCATGTGACACACATAAAAAGACATTATTATATAAAGCACCTTAAATTCAGTAGATTCTCATAAATAAATTAATAAATTAAAGTATATCTGGAATAAACGCAGGGTCATGTTAAGTATTCTCATCCTGGCTTTGTTTAACTCAGATATCAGTAAACTACAATAATCTAAGGAAGTAGAATTGTCACATTTGGGGGCTTTCTAGAAGCATCAATCACACACACACATACACACACACAAACTACCTTCTTAATATATCTTTATTCACTCAGGATTTAAGCAGGAAAAAAAGGAATACTTTAAAGACAGTAATCCACACAACTAAAAACTTATGGAAAAAAAACATGGCCGTCGGCTATTGCTATAAACTCATTAACATTTTCTTTTTAATTGTGAGGTGTGATAAAAAGGTAAACATTTGTTAATAAGGTAAAAAGACAGTAAAATAAAATCCATAGCATACTAATAACATATAATTAATTTATAACATTACAATCCCCTTATATATATGAACATAAAATTCTTCAAGCACTGAATTATCCAAATCACAAAGTAATCTATGTGGGTTAAACAGAATAATGTGGTCATAAATGCATAATCATTCTCAAACTGTGAGTGTAAAGTGAGCATAGGTAATTTAGAGTTCAATTTTATCCTTGTATATTTCTACATGACACACAGTAATAAAATTGAAAATGCCGATGTTCTCCTAACTTAGAACGTATTAAATCAGGGGTATCCAGCGACAGGCCAACAGTAATTGTACATGAAGCACATATCATCTAATATGCAAGCAGGTTCTTCTAACAAATATTTAGGAGTTGTACTTCTCCTTACTACATCTGACACAGTGACACAGCTAAGTAAACCTTTAGCATAAAGTGAATACAGCAGACAAAGTGTTATGTACATTTACCTCTATTTTATCCCTGTTTTATTCTAAATGGTGAATACAAAGCATAAAAGTCCCAGCCCAAAACGGGTTAACACTTTCTAAGATCAAGAAAAGGGATTTTTACATCTCTTCTCCATCTCTTAAATATTCTTTCCATCTACTTTAGATTCCTAAAAGTGAACTCAAAGGAAGTCAGATGGAGAAACAGTAAGAGAAACATCTGAGATTAAACATAAAAATCTATAACTTAATTCTATGTCTAAATTGAATCATTGTATAGATGAAGTAAAGCTTTTGAGTCTTCTAAATAGAAAAAAAGTGAATGCTACCTAGAGGAAAGAAGAAAAGGAGGAAGAACAGAAGGAGGAAGAGGAGGAGGGGAGGGAGGGGGAGGGAGGAGGAGGGAAAGGAGGAGGAGGGAGGGGAAGAAGGAGGGGAGGAGGAGGGAGAGATGGGAAGGGAGAGGAAGAAGAGGGAGAAAGAAGAGTTAATCATCTAAACAGTATCAGCTTCTTCCCTTCTATTCAAGTCTTTGTCACACACACACACGCACGCACGCATACACACACACAATCTAATAACTCAGGGAAAGGCAACAAAAGCAAACTCAGGAACTAAGAAATTCTTCAGCCACTGTAAGAACAATAAAAGCAGTTAAAGTCATTATTTCTAAGTAGAAACACAATGGGCATGGAAACATTGTCACAGGGTGGTCTCAGAAGATAGCCCACTGTGAGAAAATGCTTTATTTCAAATCAGTAACTGAGTGCAAATATCACACATACACACATCCAATGATGAAAGGCTGAGAAAATAATTTATGAATATTTTATTATATCTAATATTCACAACACCCAAGATAATATGGACTCATACTCTGCTAATGTAACTACTGATACTGTACTTAGCTTTGAGAGCAGAGATTATGTCCTTAGCACTCATATTAGTCACAATTATTATACATGAGAGATACTATCCAAAAATTTCTTCGTCCTTTAACTGAAAAATACTTATAGGTAAAACCCTGATCTTTTCCCACTAGAATATAATTGGACCTAGACATGCCCATTGAGTTTCTAAAATGTATGTCTAATTTATTCACTGAAGCAAACAAGGAGACCATAGTGACAAAATTTTGGAATATGAACAGGAAAAGCAATCGAGAAAGCAGAAGCTCTAACCCAAGTTTTGAGTAGCTTTTACTTAAACTGTACAGCACTGGACTCCAGAAAGCTCAACCAGGGACATGAAAAAGGCCAAAGCCAGTTGTTCTAAAGTCCCCAGAACTACTGTATCACAGAATTTTATCTGTCATTTATCTGAATGTTCTTCAGGTATGCAAGAAAACATAGCAGAGAAATTTATGACAGCGTAATAGAGCACGCATCTCAAACCCTCAATGTACAAGTTGTTTTATGTCGTATCAACTCTTATGTAACCAAAGGCGTACGTAGCTTTTCCTAAAAGATTTACACACAAATAGGAATCATCCAGAAAATAAATGTAGCACTATTCTAACAACAGATGTCCTTTTCTTTCCTCAGCTCAGGCTGCAGCTTACAGAGCCGCGTGAACATTCATTCGGGAACTTCTGGAAGGTGAAATCACAAGGCAATGTTAAGAAGAAAAATATCAAGGGAAGGAAGTAAGCCACAATTAACCATCTGCTGTTCTCGTCTTCCTTTCAAATTAGCTACTTGAAAATATACATATTCAAGACCCAGTAGAGAGCAAAGCACAACATAGCCCCTGAGCCCAGCCACAGCCCCAAGTTCAGCAACTTGCTCACCGAATTCCACGCGGCTGGTGGTGATAGGAGCCATGTTTTCTGCGTGCTCTGTCCGAGGTGCTGAAAGAACTCCGGGCAGATTCACCTGGAAGGATCCAGGAACAAGGCTTCCAGGGGAAACACAGGGGATCCGGGGACCAGCACCGGCAGCGGGAGGGACTGGAGAAAGGTCCGCGCTCTCTATCAGCAATGTGCCACCCTGCCCTGTTCCTGTTGGCTCTTCTGAAAAGCTTGTCTCCGAGACTCCAGACGTGGCTGAAACCCGAATTGACGCAATCCTGACGCTACAGGGCTGAAATCAGCACCTGCCCTCCCCCTCCTCCCTCCAGCCGCTCCTCCTCGCCCTCCTTCTGGCATCCTCCCTCCTCTCTTGAGGATTCAGCGCACACTCACCAATTATTTTAACTGTTGGGCTACTAGATTTGAACTATGCTATTCTGTTAGACTCGGAGGCACACGGAGACGCGTCCTGAAACATATCCTTGACAATTCTTAATCCAAAATTCTCCAGATGATATACAGACATTAAAATAAATTAGTCCTACTTATCAGAATATCATAATTTATAAGAGGAATACAGAGTAAAGAGAGGGAAGTCTCCATATCAAATGACCCACTGTAATATGCATCCTTGCTTCTTAAATTATTCTGTGAACTATTGCATGCATGCCATACTTACCACATTTGGAGGAAATCCACTGTAAATTGTTACATTAAAAATAATCATGTTCTTACTATCAATTTATAGGCTGAACATTAGGTTGATGTTGTTGCTGTTTTCTAGTGTGTCAGCTATTTTCCTTTTAATATTTGACATCTGACCAGTTAAGATTCTTGGGAATAGATGGAATTAATTCTGTTTAAATTTATTCTCAGATATGACTTTTAATATTTGGATACTGCTGATATAGTAACATTTATAGTCAAATGTCTGGCCTCCAATAGGTTTCTGCAAACAAATAACAAGAATTGTACCAAATTCTGAAATAATATTATTACCAGTTACTTTCAAAGGACTACTATTCTGGAATGAGGATCTGAAAAAAATATGGTATCAAATTTTGATTAATTTGAATCTTAAGGTTATCACTTTTAAAAAACAAGCACTTAGAAGATTTATAAAAAAGAAACATAGCTGTAATTTTCACCTATCATTTAATGTTACACACACACACACACACACACACACACACACACACACCTTTGCGCTGGAATTCAATTAACAAATGAAATTCAGTATGTACTGTGATGAAGGAAGCTGAGCCATGAGGTTGTCTCAGAAAACTACTGTACACGAGACAGGTGTCTGAACACTGGCAAACAGCTACCCCAAGTGCCAGCAGTGTGTCTGGGGATACACTGGTTTCAGCCCTCTGCATCATGGAAAATTTTCTAAGTCAAAGCCTCTTTTCTTTCCTTTCTACCAGCTCCCACACACTTGGCACTGAAGTGTTCTTTGAATAGACATTTTTTTTTAAACCTTACATATTCATGCTATGAAACACAGCAACTAAGTCACTGTGTGTCATGTTCCCATGGCAGTAACTATGTTAATGTTCTAAGCAACCCAAACATGCATAGTACCTGCCTTCTCAGCCCTGTGCATGCACCAGTTAAAGTGTTCTGTGCAACCCAAACATGCATAGTACCTGCCTTCTCAGCCCTGTGCATGCACCAGTTAAAGTGTTCTGTTTCATGAGAGTAGCATTCACTTGTGATGCATTTTGCAGTAATCTGATCATACAATGTAAATTATATTAAAGTATATGTTTCCCATCTAAGTTGTTGTAACATATGGTTAAGCTCATTTGTCATAAACATAAATATATTCCGTGTATGTTATATTAAAATTAGTACCTCATTAACTATAGCTTCATATGGTAAAATGATGTATTAAACCTGTCTAGATTCTTAAACAGTATTTCTCCAAAACTCAGCCCATCCTGCCCTCCCTTATTTGAAAGGAGCTAATGAGGTAAGAGGACCAGTTGCCCAGAGTTGATGCCATTGTAGCTATTTCATTGCTTGCTTTAAAAGCAAACTGAAAATAAATACTATTAATCAAAACATGAACTTTCTTTTTCATTTGGTGAGTATCACTTTAGCATTTATACAATTTAGACAAGGTTCAAGCAGCATCAGATAAAGAATGGAATCCACAGAGAAAATCCTGGAAGTTTCTGGTTGAGATTTGTGCCCTACCACATTATTGCATTGTTCTCTCAGATCTAGCAAACTAGTAATCAATTTACTGACATGCCCAATCTGATTCTTGCAGCAGGGACAAGGGAGGAGAGGTTGTTGCTAGGTAACCACCCTTTTACCACCCCAAACACACAACCTTAAACAATTGCAGTCCTGGGAAGCAGAAGGTTTTGTCCCAGCCAGTGTTTACTTCAGAGTATTTCCTTCACACCACAAATGTCTGTACATACTATGCTCTCAGAAGCAATTAGTAAAACATTTGAAGTCAACATAGTTTAAAAAAAAAAAAAAAAACATCGAGTATATTCAATTGATAACTCATTCAGGTAATTAGTTATAATTTAATATGAAGTTAGATTTGTATTTGTAGAATCTCTATTATATATACTTTATGCTTTAGCATCCCCTTATTCAAAAATATTGGTTGATATTTTAAGACAATTCTTAAATTGTAATCAAAGAAAAACTTCAAAAGTGAGTGAAATATTAAACTGATTTTCAGTAAGTTTCAGTAATACTCAAATTGGTTATACACATTCTTCTGGTATTTGGAGTGGATTGAATATCTCATCATAGAAAATGAATGATTGCTTCAACGTTCCAAGTCATTTTATTAAGAATGCTGGCTCTAGGCCTGGGACAGGAGAAGATACAGGGAGTATATGGAGTGACACTAGCTTAGATTCAGAGAGGGAGATATAGAGACTAAAGTAGACACCTCCTGTAGCCAAGCAGAACTTCCAGAGGAGTGGGGGACATCAATCTGCCCACAAGGCCTTCAACCCAAAATTTGCCTTGCCTACAAAATGTGCAGGGATAAAGATAGAACAGAGACTGACCCATCTGTTGTAAAAGAGCTAACCCCTGACACTATTAATGATACCTTGCCATGCTTTCAGAAAGGAATGTAACATAACTATCCTCTGAGAGGCTTCATCAAGCAGAGGATGGAGGCAAACACAGACACCCACAGCCAAACATCGGGTGGAGCATAGAGCGTCTTACTGAAGACTCACGAATAGAAGTGGGCAACCTGGACAAGGACACTACAGGAAAATCCACAGGGTTACCTAACCTGAGACCACAGGGGTGCACAGAGCCTGGACCACCAACCAGGAAACATGCAGGAGCTGGAGCTAGAACCCCTACACATTTGTAGCAAATGTGCATCTTGGTCTTCATGTGGATTCCCTAACAAGTGGAACAAGGTCTATCTCAGCCTCTGTTCCCTGCCATTAGATCCCTTCCCCCATACTGGGACTGCCAGGAAGAGCCTGGGGATGGACTGGGGGTGGGGGGGGGCTGAATTGTCTAGAACTGTTGGGACTGGATGCCCCGGGTGGGGTAGTAGCCAAGGGTATGGAGGGGCTAAAGGGGGAAGGATTTTTAAGGGTGGACAGGAAAGAGAGGAGGGAGTGGGACTGTGACTGGGAGATAAAGTGAATTTTTAAAAAATAAAAAAGAATGCTAGCTCTAACAAAAATGGGAAGATTTATATTACACACATACCTAATTCTATTTGTCTATTTTTGCTACCAAAAAGTCTGGCTTTGCACTAGGTCTTTGGTCAGCTTTTAATTGACTTTCGTACAGGGTGAGTGACATGGAGCTCTAATTTATTTGTTATGCAAGTCCAGAGTGGCCCCACTATTTGTGGAAGAAGTTTGCTTTTCTCCAGTGTATATTCTTTTTAGCAACTGTGTTACATGTGTGTAGTTGTGTAGGTGTGTGTCTGCTCTATTCCACTGAATTTTGTGATTTTGTTACTATAACTCCAAATTATAATCTGAGATCAACTGTTATAATACACCTACCACTGTTATTTATCTCAGGATGTCTTTGATTATACTAGATCTTTTGTGCTTCCATATAAATTTGAGAAGGAATTTCCTATTTCTGTTTTTTTTTAAAGCTATTATTGAAATGTGTGGTGGTTTGAATAAAATGATCATTATAGCTTATATGTTTGAATGCTTGGGCCCTAGTTGGCAGGACGGTTTGGAAAAGGAATAGGAGGTGTGGCCTTGTTAGAGTAGATGTGGTGGGCTTTAGCCAGGGCCAGTATCTATTTAGCTAGCTAGCTGTCTGTCTGTCTGTCTGTCTGTCCATCATCTATCTCTATCTCTACCTCTCTGTCTGTCCCTCTCTCTCATGCTCGCTTGCCCTCCCTCCCTCCCTCCTCCCCTCCCTTTCTCCTCTCTCTCTCTCTCTCTCTCTCTCTCTCTTCTTGCAGATCAGGATATACATTCCTCCACTACTTCAGTCCCATGCCTGCCTGCCTGCTGCCACCATGATGCTCATGGATCCACCCTCTGATACTCTAAGCAATCCTCCAATTAAATTAGTTCTTTTGCAAGTTGCCTTGGCCATGTTGTATCTACACATCAATAGAAAAGTAGCTAAGACAGACTGCTGATGAAAATGGCATTTTCATTAATGTAGCCAGTTCTACTACAGAAACTCTTATACCCCATGAACATGAGAGATCTTCCCATTATCTGGCATTTTCAACTTCTTTCTCCAGTTAAATTTTTTACTGCATAGATCTTTCATTTCTGTGGTTATTTTTATTTCAATTTTTATTCTACTGTGAATTGGATTTCTTTTGTGATCTTCCTCTAATCATATTATTTATTGTTATATAGCACAACTACTGCATTTTTAATACTTTTTTATCTTACTATTTTTCTAAAAGTGGTTATCAGAACTATTAGCTGTCTGGTTCAGTCTTTAAAGTCTTTGACGTATAGGATCATATAATAAGTAGAGGGCAATAATTATTTTCAATTTACATCACTTTTCTTTTTTATTGGTTATTTTACTCATTTACATTTCAAATGTAATCCCCCTTCCTGGTTTCCCCTCCACAAACCCTCTACGCCACCCATCCTGCCCCAGCTTCTATGAGGGTGTTCACACACACACACACACACACACACACACACACACACACACTCTTGCCTCACCGCCCTACAATGAGGCATCAAGCCTCCACATGACCAAGGGCCTTCCCTCCCATTGATGCCAGATAAGGCAACCCTCTGCTACATATGTAGCTGGACCCATGTGTCCCTCCATGTGTACTCTTTGGTTGATGGTTTAGTCCCGAGGAGCTCTGGGTGGTCTGGTTGGTTGATATTGTTGTTCTATGGGGTTGCAAACTCCTTCAGCTCCTTCATTTATTCCCCTAACTCCTTCATTGGAGTCCTGTACACAGTCAGATGGTTGGCTTCAAGCATCCACACCTGTATTGGTCAGACTCTGGCAGAGCCTCTCAGGGTCAAGTATACCATGCTCCTGTCAGTAAGCACTTCTTAGCATCAGCAATAGTGTCTGGGTTTGAAGTCTGCAAATGGGATGGATCCCTAGATAGGGCAATCTCTGGATGGCCTTTCCTTCAGTCTCCTCTCCATTCTTTGTCCCTGCATTTCCTTTTGTTGAACTTTCCTATTGTTGAAATTGCATGGGTGTAGCTTCCCTATCAAATACAGAAGACACTAACAGTAGGATCTTCTGACCCCCTTCTGCCACCTTTCAGCAATGTTCTCTAAACCTTAGGTGTGGGGGTTGTACTGTAGATATAACAGCTGGGGCTGGGAATTCCACTTTTAGTTGTTCTTTGTGTTTTAACTAGTTGTGTATTTCTGGGATCATCTCTAAATGCTGCAAAACACAGCTTCTTTGATGAGGGATGACATTTACAGTTATCAGTGGGAATAAGGATAAGTATTTCGAATGGGGTTAAAAATTATACCAGCTTAGAACTAAAACTTAATACACATTGATCAACTTGCCTCTGACCTGGCAATGAGCAGTCTACCTTCATATTCTTTGATATCAGCTTTTGATATCAGCAATTCATATGCAATGAATTAGGTGGTGTGTGTTTTCAGCGTCTGGCTTATTTAACTTGACCTAATCATTTCCAGCTCTCTCTGTGTTAAGATGTGATGGGTTTTACACTTTACTGTGGATGGGTAGCATTTTAATGTGCACATGTCACTAATTCTTAAATAAAACTATAATTGCAGGAACATATCATCTATGTATAACAAACACAATTTGATTTTTTTATTGAAAATCTTTTTCATGCAGTGTATTCTGATGATGGTTTCCTTCCCCTCAATTCCACTGAGATTTTCTCTACCTCCCACTCTGTCATATGACTCCACACCCTTTCTGTCTCTGGCTAGAAAGCAAACAGCCATCTAAGGGATAATAAAAGAAAATAAGGTAAAAGAAAAACAAACAACTCAAATGGGACAAAACAAACAGAAGAACAGCCAAAGAAAAAAACATGAGAAAAACATACAGCTACAGAGACACATGTTCACACAGCCAATAATCCCTAAGACAACAAAATAAGAAGCCATAATATATATGCAGAAGATCTATAAGGAAAAGAAAAAAGAAAAAAGCTTTGATGTCATTGAGTTCATTTTCTGTTGTCCAAGTCCCACTTAGCATGGGGCCTACGCTGATGAGTGGGTTGTTCCCCTAGTGAGACCCTCCTGGACGAAACTAATTTTCATTTGCAATTGGAGCTAGCTTCTGGGTTACAAATAGGGCATCTCTCTCTCTCTCTCTCTCTCTCTCTCTCTCTCTCTCTCTCTCTCTCTCTCTCTCCCTCCCTCCCTCCCTTCCTCCATCCATCCCTCCCTCTCTTCCTCCCTCTCTCTCTCCTCACTGTCTGGATGTGGGACTTTCTATATATTCCCATCTGAAGCTTCTCTGATGATGGCTGAGCAAGGCACTGATCTAGGAGTATAGCAGAATATTAGGAGTCATTCTGTTGCTATATTCCTTAGAAGAACAGTAGTATTTGGTCTTCCCCTAGGAACATGGCCTATCTAGTCTAAGGTTCTTGGCCACCCAAGCAGTGTATGTGTTCCATCTTATGGACAGGGCCTTAAATCAAATCAGATACAGTTAGTTATTGTGAAGCCTTATGACATTCTTGCACCACCCTGTCCTGCAGACATGTCACTACTGTAGATTAAAGTGGTTGTGTCTGGATTGGTGTTTACCTTTCTCCTTTAGTAACATATAGAAGACTTTCCAGTACCTTCAATACTAGTCCATAGCGGTAAAGGCTCTAGGTAGGCACCAGCTTCACTTCT
This sequence comes from Mus minutoides, assembly GCA_902729485.2. Taxonomy (NCBI): domain Eukaryota; kingdom Metazoa; phylum Chordata; class Mammalia; order Rodentia; family Muridae; genus Mus; species Mus minutoides. The sequence goes on from LR749617.1 coordinate 1,379,326, forward strand.
CCATGTTCAGTGAGTTGTTTATGTGTTGTCTTCAGCTATAGGGCCTTATCATGCCATCACACTGATTGTACAGTGACTGTGCAAGTTTGTGTTTCCAAAAGCAAATGAATAAGAGTGCTCCCCTTACTGCACACCCTAACCAGCATGAGCTGTCATTTGTTTTATTGATCTTGGATTGTGACTCATATAAAATGAAATCTCAAAGTAGTTTTGATTTTCATTTCCCTGCTGACTAAGGATGTTGAACACTTCTTTAAATGTTTCTTTGCCATTTGAGTTTCACCTTTTGAGAATTTTCTGTTTAGATATGCACATCGTTTTTAATTAATATATTAGTTTTCTTGATGTCCAGAGGTTATTTATTTTTAGTTCTTTATATACTTTAGCTATTAACCCACTGTCAGATGTGTAGTTGATTTAAAAAAAAAATCTTTTCCCCTACTGTAGTACTGTAGCCTGCTACTTTGCCCAAATGATGATGTCATTTGCTCCACAGAAGCTTCTTGGTTTTATGACGTCCCATTTATTAATTGTTGTTCTCAGTTCCTATGCTAACAGTGCTCTGTTCAAGAAGTCTTTTTCTGTGCCAATGAGATAGATTATATTCCACACTTTCTCTTTTATTAAATTCAGTGTCTCTGGCCTTAGATCATTGATCCATTTGGAGTTGAGTTGTGTACAGGATGGTCAATATTGATGGATTTGCATTATTCTACATATAGACATCCAGTTTGACTAGAATCACTTATTGAAGATCTTGTCTTTTTTTTTTCCAATGTACATTTCTGGATTCTTTATCAAAAATCAAGGGTTGGTGGTTGTAGTGGCTATCCCTGGTTGTCAACTTGACTATATTTGGAATGAACTACAATCCAGAATTGGAAGGTTCACCAGTGACCCTAACCTGGAGGCTGGGAGATAAAAGTTTCTTGGTATGGAGATCTTGAAGCATAATGGCTATGGATTCCAGAAGATTAAGACAGGGAAATCTGCGAGTTCAAGGTCATCTGGGATTAAAGGTGTGATGGCACACACCTTTAATCTGGGCTACACCTTCTGCTGGAGAACATATAAGGACATTGGAAGAAGGGAGATTAGCTCTCACTCTTTCGCCTGCTTGGCCTGTGGGATTGAGTAACTGCTAGATCCTTGGACTTCCATTCACAGCTTCTACTGAACCATTGTTGGGAATTGGGCTGCAGACTGTAAGTCATCAATAAATTCCTTTACTATTTAGAGACTCTCCATAAGTTCTGTGACTCTAGAGAACCCTGACTAATACAGTGGTATTTGGATTTATTTCTGTCTTCAATTCAATTCTATCAATGTGTCTTTTTTGTGCCAATACCATACTGTTTTACTACTATCGCTTTGTGGTATAATTTGAAATTGGGAATGGTGATAGGTCCAGCAGTTTTTTTATTATTCAGGAGTGTTTTATCTATCTTGAAGATTTTTTTATTTCATTTTGTTTTTTTTGTTTTATTTTGTGTGTGTTTTCATACGACAGTAAAAATTGTCCTTTTAGAATCAGTGAAGAATTGTGTTAGAATGTTGATGAGAATTGCAATGACTCCTTATTTTAATGGAAATGCTTAGTTTCTCTCCATTTAGGTTTATGTTGGCTACAGGCTTGCTGTAAATTACATTTTTTATGGTAAGGTATCCCCCTTGTATGCCTATTCTCTCTAGGAATTTTAACATGAAATGTCCAACATCTTATTTTCAACAATAAAAAAAATCATGCACAAACTTTTATTCTGATTTTAATAAATTCATTTCATAGACCAATCTCTTAAAATCAGTATTCCAAGGTATTTCTTGTTACATTTGAGGGTTAAACAATTTCACCTCAAGGGCAAGATACAAGAGAAAGAACATAAAGGTAATTTAAAAGTTGGCAAATTTGCTTCCTTTTCAGATAAATTTCTTTCTCATAAACAAAAGACTAACTTAACTGAAGAATCATACAAGGAATCAAAGCCAAAGGCTTCTGAGTGGGGTGTGGAAAAATGTAATGGCATGAGTGGAATTTGCTGATCTGGAAGCAGAATCAGACAGTGTGAGACAGAATCAATCCCTCGTAAAGATGATGACCTCAAAATTTCCAAAGCCACTGAAAATATCAGCCAATAGTTTTAAAACTGCAGGTATGATTGATATAAATATCCTGTATAATAATAGTTAAATTCTGAGAATAACTGGAAAAATATATGCCTTATGCATGTAAAATAGCAACAAAAACAAAACCTGATTTGACAACCCCATAGAATGCAAGCCTCCTGAAAATAAGAAAATGACAACCTTAAAAAAGAGTAAAATGTCTAATTAAGAGTCCAAATTCTTACCCTCCCATCCACAGAGAAGTATAGTTCTCATTTCTCAACACAGAAGTTTCATTAGATGGAGACCACTGCAGAGATTTACAACTGCTAAAAATGTTAAGAACAGCTGACCATAGGGTACCCAAGCCAACTGACAGATCTATATATAATTCATCCTTACTCTCAGGAAACATCACAGAAAAGGAGGCATAAGGTTGTAAGAACTAGAGGACCACAAAGTCTGTTGTGAAGTAATGGCTTTCTAAATATAACAGAGAAGCAGCACCCATGCAACCCCAACAATGTGGTCACTTAAACAATGGCAGCACAATGATACCACTAGTTTACATGCCAGCCTTTACTGGGAAATTTCACGAGGCCCCATTTGGATGAAAAACTACAGGTAATTAAAATAAAAGGGCTTCTGAGAGAGGGTGAGTCAGCCTTCTCCAGAAGAGAGCATCCTGATTTGTAATCCAATCTTAAGCAGTCAGCCCTAAACACATGTACAAATTTGGAACATAAACAGACTCAGCAGACTGTATTTCCATGAACTTTGTAACAATAACAAGGAGGTCATGAATGTGAAAGGGAACAGGAGCCACAGAAGCAGTCAGAGAGGGACAGGGAGGAGTGAAATGATGGAAATGCAGTATTTATGTATGAATTATTTTTAAAATGGAAATATATATATAATTAGAGTAGCTGTCAAACTGGAATTTTGTACTAGTAAAATAAGGATGAAAGAAAAACATTTGTAGAAGCAGAGGAAATTCATTATCAGAAAATATCAACTAGATGAAGGAAATGATTATATGTAAGGATATAGGACAAGTGTGTGTGTGTGTGTGTGTGTGTGTGTGTGTGTGTGTGTGTGTGTGTGTGTGTGTGTCTGTGTGTCTGTGTGTCTGTGTCTGTGTCTGTGTGTGTGTCTGTGTGTGTGTGTCTGTGTCTGTGTGCTTTAAATTTTTTTTCCAACTTTTATTAGATATTTTCTTCATTTACATTTCAAGTATTATCCAGAAAGTTCCCTATACCCTCCCCCCTCCCGACCCTGCTCCCCTACCCACCCGCTCCCACATCTTGGCCCTGGCGTTCCCCTGTACTGGGGCATATAAAGTCTGAATGACCAAGGGGCCTCTCTTCCCAATGATGGCCAACTAAGCCATCCTCTTCTATATATGCAGCTAGAGACATGAGCTCAGGGGGTATTAGTTAGTTCATGTTATTCTTCCACCTATAGGGTTGAAGACCCCTTCAGCTCCTTGGGTACTTTCTCTAGCTCCTTCCTTGGGAACCCTGTTTTCCATCTAATAGCTGACTGTGAGCTTCAATCTCCATGTTTGCCAGGCATTGGTATAGTCTCCCACGAGACAGCTATATCCTGGCCCTTTCAGCACTATCTTGCTGGCATATGCTATAGTGTCTATGTTTGGTGGCTGACTGTGGGATGGATCCCTGGCAGCCACAGTCATTGGATCCATTCTTTGGATTCAGCTTCACACATGATCTCTGTAACTCTTTCAATGTGTGCTTTGTTCTTAATTCTAGGAAGGGGTGACATGTCCACATTTTGATCTTCCTTCTTCTTGAGTTTCATGTGTTTAGTAAATTGTATCTTGGGTAGTCTAGGTTTCTGGGCTAATATCCACATATCAGTGAGTACATGTTATATGAGTTCTTTTGTGATTGGGTTACTTCACTCAGGATGACGGGCTCCAGATCCATCCATTTGCCTAGGAATTCCATATATTTATTGTTTATAATAGCTGAGTAATACTCCATTGTGTAAATATACCAAATTTTTTGTATCCATTCCTCTGTTGAGGGACATCTGGGTTCTTTCCAGCTTCTGGCTATTATGAATAAGGCTGCTATGAACATAGTGGAACATGTGTCCTTATAACCAGATGGAATATCTTCTGGATATATGCCCAGTAGAGGTATTGCAGGATCTTCCAGTAGTACTATGTCCAATTTTCTGAGGAACTGCCAGACTGATTTCCAGAGTGGTTGAACAAGCTTGCATTCCCACCAACAATGGAGGAGTGTTCCCCTTTCTCCAAATCCACACCAGCATCTGTTGTCACCTGAATTTTTGATCTTAGCCATTCTTACTGGTGTGAGGTGGAATCTCAGGGTTGTTTTGATCTGCATTTCTCTGATGATTAAGGATGTTGAACATTTTTTCAGGTGGTTCTCAGCCATTCGGTATTCCTCAGTTGAGAATTCTTTGTTTAATGCTGTGCCCCACTTTTTAATGGGGATATTTGATTTTCTGGTGTCCACCTTCTTGAGTTCTTTGTATATATTGGATATCAGTCCCCTATCTGATTTAGGATTGGTAAATATCCTTTCCCAATCTGTTGGTGGCCCTTTTGTCTTGTTGACAGTCTCTTTTGTCTTACAGAAGCTTTGCAACTTTATGAGGTCCCATTTGTCAATTCTTGATCTTACAGCACAAGCCTTTGCTGATCTATCAAGGAATTTTTCCCCAGTGCCCATATCTTCAGGCTTTTCCCCACTTTCTCCTCTATAAGTGTCAGTGTCTCTGGTTTTATGTGGAGGTCCTTCAACCACGTAGACTTGACCTTAGTACAAGGAGATAAATATGGATCAATTCCCAGTCTTCTACATGATAGCTGCCAGTTGTGCCAGCACCATTTGTTGAAAAGGCTGTCTTTTTTCCACTGGATAGTTTTAGCTCCCTTGTCAAAGATCAGGTGACCATAGGTGTGTGGATTCATTTCTGGGTCTTCGATCCTATTCCATTGATCTACCTGTCTGTTGCTGTACCAGTACCATGCGTGTGCTTTAAATTTAAAAGAACACAAAATATAGGTAGGGTTTAAATATATTAATGGCAATAATTTAAGGAAGAGAGAAGATTAGTTGAGTTAAAATGTTTTAAATTTTAAAAGCATCCAAACTTTCACATGGCTGACAGAAGAAAGCAAAATTCAGTAAAAATGGAGAACAATCAAATTAATCAAATATACATAATAGTATTTACAAGCAAGTGTGAGACACAGTAAATGGAGCTTGTTGGCTGAGCTATGAAGCATCTCAAAATATTAAAGTACCCCTGTTTGTTTCATAACAAAAGGAACATTAAGCAAAGAAAATAATAGCACAAATAATTTTAAAACCATTGTTTGAAAGCTGAACAAAGTTATCAATAATTTATGGTTATAGATGAATTTCAATAGAAATTACTTGCACTGTGTAACAGATGATGGCCTAGTAGGCCATCATCGGGAAGAGAAGCCCCTTGGTATTGCAAACTTTATATACCCCAATTCAGGGAACGCCAAGGCCAAGAGGTGGGAGTGGGTGGGTAGGGGAACAGGATAGGATGAGGGTATAGGAAATTTCAGGATAGCATTTGAAATGTAAATTAAGAAAATATCTAATAAAATAAAAAAAATAGTTGCACTAAACAGAGCAGAAACCACCTAAAAACAGTCATCACCCTTGATCCCAGAATGATTTCAAAAAATGGAAGAACCAGCTTACAAACATGCTCAGAAGGAAATTTAAAGAAGCATACTTACCATGATTTTTAAAACAGCACAGAAAAGAGACCTGATGACTCTGAAGTCATTATGCAAGAAGTATTAACCTTACTGAGAATTCCGACTCTGAAGTTGTTATACAAGAAGTATTAACCTTACTGAGAATTCCTGGTAACACAAAAAGTCATGAAGATATCTAAATTTTAATTGACACAAGACAGCAGAGAAGACAGCCATTTCTGAAATAGAAACTGTATACAAAACATTTTTAAAGAAAATCAATGGATTTTTTTTGCCCACAATAGGAAAAGCTTCAGTCCCAGAGTAAGATTTACTTGTTGATACCAGTTTTGGGATACATGCCTCAGAGGATGTCCCCACACCCATGAACGGAAGAGAAGCACCAACAGAACTCAGTGGTTTATCCAGGACACAAACCAGAAGGACATGCTCTTAGGAGGGAGATGGGTCTGAGGTCCCCTGGAGAGCTGGAGGAAGGTAGTGGTAGGGACCTATGATGCAAATATATCATATACATGTACAAAAGAATAAATAAAATATTATTTAAATGTTTACTAACCATCTAAAATGTGCAACCGTGTGACTTAGTCGCTGTTTTAGAGTGTTTATAGTTACCTAAATATTTTGTAAAACTATTAACAGTTGGTACCATGTAAGCAAAAGATAGATATGTAGTGGCCATGAAATGCCATCACTGTAGAATTCTAACATGACGGATGTGTCTAAATATATGCTGATAATGATAGCGATACTTAAAACTGTCGAAGCTGGAAACAACTCCCTGCGCTGCAAATACTTAGCACATTCACAGTATTAAATTAACATGCATAACTCCATACAATATCGTACTGTACGAAATGATAACAAATTTGTGACATTATATACAAAAATAAAGTTCTCAAATATAATTAGAGGAAAGAAAGCAAAACTAAGTATATAATGTCTGATTCATGGTGGTTGAACAGAAACAAGGAAAGCTACTCAGCATCCACAGATGTTGTAGGGGCACAGTAATTGGGATGGAGGTTTCCAGAAAGCTTCTCTGTAGCATCCAGATCTAAGCACTGACCACCAGGAGCGTCTTCACTAAGAGTTGCTGATTATTTTGAACTTGTCTGTATGTATACTATATAAGGAAAAATGTCAGCATTTGGACTTGTTTTTTTTTCCCAATTTTTTATTAGATATTTTCTTCATTTACATTTCCAATGCTATCCCAAATGTCCCCTATACCCCCCCACCCGCTCCCCTACCCACCCACTCCCACTTCTTGGCCCTGGCCGTTCCCCTGTATTGGGGCATATAAAGTTTGCAAGACCAGGGACCTCTTTTCCCAATGATGGCCGACTAGGCCACCTTCTGGTGGCAGTTCTTAAGAGGTAGATCCAGCTTTCATTGGACTTGTTTTTAACTGCTGCATTTTGGGGGTTAATAATAATAATAATAATAATAATAATAATAATAATAACATGTACAACCAACGTAGTATAGCTATTCAAAAGGAGGGATATATAACCAGAGATGGGATTTATAGGAGAATTAAACAGAATTAGATATGCACACAGAGTAAAGTGTTTTCTTCTAAAATATGAGGGTTTTTTTTTCCTAAATCTTTAATATATAAGTGTCTACTTAGTTTGAAACTGTCTCAGAGTCAAACCTGCATTCCCCCTCTGGGATTGCAGCCACAAAGCCTCTTGATCTACCTCTTTCAGCCAGATAGATACATATGGATGGCTAACTTGACAAGTGAAGGAATAACAATAAACTTTGAACTCATAAATATGAGCTTCTCGGTGTTCATTCCTATAGTCTCAGCATTAGCAAATCAAATGAGAAAGGGCAATTGTAGGCTTCGTGTGGTGATCCGAGAAACAGTAGAGCATGTAAATGTGTAAATGCAGTTAGAGGTCATGTCCAGATTTAGAGGGCAAGGACAAGATCTGTAACTCTATGACTTTTAACCATTTCAGTATTTGCTGCTTAAAGTTTCTTCTCTGTCCCAGAATGACCTTTGACCTTCATCATGAAGAACCCTGTCTACATTGGATACTAATTTCAAAGCCAAAACTCCACATGCAGCATGATCAATCACATCCTTTCTTCTTATTCTCACCCATCTCCCAGAGGAAGCCAGAATGTGCCTTTAATTAGGCACCTGTGCTTCCTCTAAATATCTATTGCCTCATAATGCTCACCTCACAAAATTATGATCGTCTGCTTTTTTTTGTTTGTTTTTTGTCTGCTTTTTTAAAATGCAGGAGCTGAAGGGGTCTGCAACCCTAGAAGAGGATCAACAATATGAACTAACCAGAACCCCCAGAACTCGTGTCTCTAGCTCCATATGTAGCAGAAGATGGCCTAGTCGGCCATCATTGGGAAGAGAGGACCCTTGGTACTGCAATCTTTATATGCCCCAATACAGGGGAACGCCAGGGCTAAGAAGTGGGAGTGGGTAGACAGGGGAGCAGGGAGGGGGGAGGGGGGAGAGAACTTTCGGAATAGCATTTGAAATGTAAATTAAGAAAATATCTAATAAAAAATTGGAAAAAAATGTATTCCTTTAACCTTTTCTCTCGGGTGAAAAGTATTGCTCACAGAACACCTTCAAATAAAATCTTTTGGGTTTTGCTTCAGGATGAATGCATCTTAGGGACTTTGGCAATGTAGCCAGATATTATTTTGTGCATCAGGAACTTAATAAGGAATGGAAATCACTTGTCTCTCCCGAGCCACTAAATCATTTTAAGGAACATGTTCTATGTCTTCTCCTCCGCCGCCACTCCCTGCTGACCAAGCATTGAAATCTATGAACCTATGGGTTCCAACACATGGGTACAAGAAACCACATGTTTCCTTGACTATGGTTTTAGGAGATTTGAAAATGTCATAGAGATTGTTATTTTGAATTATATCTAAATGTTTTTCTTGAGGGCCTGCTTTCACGCAGCAAATCATCTCTTAAGAAATATCCAAATGCAACATATTAACATATTTTAGTAATGTGATTCTCTTATGGCTAAGTGGCATTACTTCCTAACTCAGGTTTCTTTGCCTTTTGCCCAATGAAAAACATTAAAGTTGCTTTTAGTTTTCATTTACTGCAACAACAAATATATATATATATATATANCCAGCACCATTTGTTGAAAATGCTGTCCTTTCTCCACTGGATAGTTTTAGCTCCCTTTCAAACCACTTCCTAATGTGACTACTCTTGTGCAAACCCATCAGAAATGAACGAATGAGCATTTGTTCTCTTTCTCAACTGCTGGGACTACCAATGTTTTTGAAACTCTTCTCTTTCTCTTGTGTGTAAGTTGTACAGTGGTACCGTGAGGTATTAAGTTGTAGTTCCTAATGGCTGGTATTGAATACCCCTTTTCAGATGCTCATCTACAAGCTTTGTGGATTTGGGGATAAATATCTATTCAAGCTCTCTAGCTACTCACTAAAATTAATAGTAATCAAATTACCTATCCAATTTTTGCAATTTCTCATAACTTCTAGCAAAATATAAATACATCAATAATTTCTGTTGCATGTGTGATGTAGTAAGTTTTTCTACCCATATGTAATTTGTCTTTGCTTCATATTGAAGATACCTTAGGCAAAACAAAATTTTTAGACTTTGGAAACTAATAATATGTTATTGTTTTGTTTTATGGATCATACTGCTAGTATTTATAAAAATGTAGCCCAAAACCAGAATAATAGAACCTTTATTAAAATGAAATGATTATATTTTCATAGTCATAGTTTTGGACTGGCTATTCTTTGTCATTGATCAATGTATCTGTCTCATTGCTAATACCATGCTGTGCTATGCTTTTCCATTAAGTTTTAGAACTGATAGTCATCATCTAATAATGGTGTTCTTTTAATTAGCTGTTCTGCCTTCTTTGCCCTTCCAGGTAATTTAAAGTTAACTTGTTTACAAAACACTGGTTAGGCTTTGATTTGGGTTGGGGAATTTCATTTTGTTTTTTTGTTTTGTTTTATTTTGTCCTAAATCTAAAACTCAAGGTCATTCTTAGAATTTGACATTTCTGTTGGGCTTTTCTATTATTTATGGATTAATAAAGAATACCAACGTGAACCTCTGAAATAGACACAGCAACATAAACATGTGTTGAGGAAATGCAGTGTAATGTAGTTAAATATGTATGATGCTCCTGGTCTTTGAGAAACTCGTTCTCCACCCAATAAAACAGGCTTGGCCACTGCATTCTAGATTAAAACTGCTATGGGGCTTGGGGAAAGAATAAAATCTATTCTGTACTCTACTCTCTGAAGGCTGGAAGCCCCTCCTCATTGCCTTCCGGTATTTCTAAAGTTTGTTTTTTACTATCATCTTCTAAAACGGATGCTAAAGAATTAAAAGAAATCGAGGCTAGAAAAGACAATTCTACCCTAGTCCCTGTTCCTTCCATTGTTCTCATGATAGATAGCCATAGCTCAGGCGGCTTTCTGTGCCATAAAACTGAAGAGAAAGGAAAGTGTTCAGAATCTCTGCGTTCATCATGTACATGTTCCCCAGGCATTTAAGACTTCCCAAATTTTACCAAATTGTGTCCCACATGAAATGAGAATATTCATAATTCAAACTTTTTCTTCCATATTTTTAAACTGTATTCTACATGTCCCCCTGATGCTGTTAGGACTGTTACAATTTCATTTTTCTGCATTGTGTCGTAATGGCTTTCCATGGTTGCTTCTTTCAGGAACCATTTACTACTTAAGAGCCACTGCATTTGCAAAACCATCAAAGAAGCAATTGGAGCCTCATAAGGAAATCGGGCTGCTGTGGTTGCTGACTTCATATGCATTATCATATCAGGATCTGCTTTTGTAAAGATTGCCCCACCTTGAAAATTCAAAGAATTTGTCTTTTAAATTACTGTTCTCCATGATCAAAATTATATTTAAATTTCTATGTCAGAATATTTTGAAGTCAGTGATGAGCTCTAAAAAAAAAAAAAAATTACAAGAGAATCAAGGCTTCCTTACAGAAAATTAGGATGAAGGTCAATTTAACTTAATGCTTTTGAAACATTGCATTGATTCTCATATCAAAATATAACCTTAGAGGAGATTTCTAATAGTAAATTTCCAGGCAAAAATTGAGCATGTGTTTTCAAGAGAACATGTGATGCAGTGTAACAATTTACTACATGAAGTAAAACATACTTGTCACTGGGTTTTAAGCAGATTGTACAATAAATGAACTATCATGTAAAGTGACTCCCTTTATAGTAAAGATGTTGAGTTATTGACAGTTGGGTATTTTTAACGCTCACTTATTAAACAATTAAAGAAAACATTGAGGGAGGTTAAACCCAAGTTATTTCTACCTCATGCTTGTGACTTCTGGCATGGTTCAGGATCAATATCCTAAGTATCCCTCATCATGGACTCCTTATAGGTCACATTTGTCCTGATTGCCCATTGACTTAGGAGAGCCCTTACATAGTGCTTCAAAGTCACCCACTCAAAATACATCCTCAACTTGAAAATGCTTCTGTTAGAATTCTCTCCAGAGTTCATGAGCACACAAATGTCCCATCTCCGGAGCTCTTCAGCATGTTCAGTATTTGTACAATTCAAATGGCATTTCTGAATTTATGAATACTGCTGCCTTCCTATCAGAGCACTAGCTTACATGTGAATGTGATTATTTGTGACTATGGTTGGACCATGAATCACATTTTCTCTTCTCCAGTCTCAGCAGATTGAGCTGCAGTCATGCAGCTGGTAACATTTTCGTTAAGTTTCTATTGAAATGTTGTGTTTCCTTCCGTTCACTTTGTTGCAATACTCATTAGACGCTCACACCCTTCTACATTGTTAAAAAATTAAAATATGGTATCTACTACAATATGCTCTTTTTTAAGCAACATTTAACTTGGTGTAAGTATTATGTACATTTTATCCTTGACTTTATCTGGACATTTAGGACTCATAACTATCAATTACTCCTGTTGTTATAGTTCATTGTATTATCATAAAGTGTATATTTTTGTAGCCTATAAGATGTATGGCATGCAAATATGTTAAAAATTTCATATAGCCATTTTGTAAACTTTGTATTGGTCTTTGTGAATTTCATATCATACACCCCAATCCTACTCATTTCTCCCTCTCCTCATGTGCCCTCCACTCTTTCAACCTGTCCCCAACAGAGAAAAGAAATCTCATTGTAGAAGTAGTAGCGTGTCATAGAATGTCCCACAGTACATCTTTTGTACACACATCTTTCCTTGCATATGTTCACTGCATTGATTCTGGTTTGAGGCCTCTGGATTCTGCTACTCTTCCAATACTGGACCTCACTGGGACTCCTCTCCAATAACCTGTTGTTACCCTGTGTCATGGAGATCCTGTAGTTTTGGATCTGTAGAACCAGCCCCTTCGTATATTCCAGCAGTTCATTGATGGGGTCTATCTTGAGATGGGCCAATTCAAAGCCCTAGATCTGAGCCTGAGAGGTATGGTCAGCCTGCTGGCTCTATGGCTTACATACCCTCAGGATATTGCAACCTGCAGATCCAGGGCCAGTTGCCCAGGTAAAGAGCAGGGTGCACTCTTCCAACTACTGCAGCAGATGAGGGGCAGGACCAGCTCTCCTACTCTCATGACCCCACAGCCAGCTCTCCCACCTGCAAGGTGGCAATGGGGCAAGGGTGGAGGGAAGTATCTCTCCTTTGCCCACACAGCCACATAGCAGACAAGTTATGGGGCCAGCTCACCCATGCTCACACCCTCAGGGCTAGCTTGCCCACCTACCCCACCCTCCCCATCAGGGTCAGCTCCACTGGGCTGCCCAGGTGAGGGCCAGGGACAGCTATCCTGCTCTCATGAATCCTTTGGGGCCAACTTCCCCACCCACCAACAACAACTAGGGCAAAGGGAATGGAAAAAGATCTTTCCCTCGCCATTACCACTGCACAGCAGACAAGAGGCAGGGCCTGCTCCCCCACACTCAGGCCCCCAGACCTGGATCACCTGAAATCCTACATCCAGAGCCAGCTCTACTGTGCCGCCTGGGCAAGAGACAAAGCCCACCTTCCAAGTGCTACAGCAGGTGAGAGACAAACAAGCACACCTCCCCAGCTTTGATGACTTTGAGGCCAGCTCTCCTGCCTGCCATAGATGGTAAGTGGCAAGGGGGATACCTCTCCCTCACCCTTGTCACCAAACAGAGGACGAGTGGGGGTGCCCTCGGAGCCAGCTCACCCTCATCCCTACCACCAGGGTCAAATCTGCTGTGCTGCCCAGGCAAGATGCAGAACCCACTCTCCTAAGTGCCGCAGCTGGTGAGGTGCAGGGACAGCTCCTCTGTTCTCATGACTCCAGGACCAGATCTCCTGCCTGCCAATTGTGCTAAGGGGTAAGGGATGAGGAGGATACCTCTCCCTCATCCACAACACCAAAAGGGAGATGTTAGGGTCAGCTCTCACATGCTCATATCCTCAGGGCCAGCTCACCTGCAACTCCCACAGTGTGGAGGGCCACTCTTGCAAGTATACTGCAGTTGGCTAGGGACAAAGCCAGTTTTCCTGCTGTTATACCCCCACAGCCAGTTCTTTCACAGTGCCAGGTGAGGGGTGGGGCCAGTTCTGAACAGCTCCCAGACATCAACATGTCACTAGGTGACAACCCAAACCAAGGAAATCTGCCTGGCTTTTGGTAGTAATCAGCCCTTGCTGCTGCAGAACCACAGACCCAGCCATGGCCCCCAGTAGCAGCACAGCCAGAACCCCACCATGGTCCCAAGTGTCATCAACCAGCTACTCCTCACTATTTGGAAGTCTCCAGTCCTGCCTCTCTTCATTGTGCCCACATCCTCCTGTTTCTTTTTCTTCCATTTCTCCACCACTTACTTGCTCCTCTTAGTGTCATCCAGGGTACTTGAATGTCTAGGATCATCTCAGGAGTGGTCTTGGGAGTTCTTTATGCCTCTTGTGCATTATGGCACCAGACAGGAATCATGTCAGGCATAGTCTGCCCATCCACTACCATCCCCTCAGCCATGTGCAGCACCAAACTGGTGCTCAGGCTAGCTCCCTGTCAGAGCCCCCTGGCCTGGTGGTCATCTTAGGCTTGATTTTCTGAGGGAATATTAAGCTACTGATCATTCAGGTGTTAATAGGTCAGAACACTGAGTGTAAACATGGCCTCTCTCCTCTGTGCCACTACTGACAAGCATGTGTCACAGCAGCCACACCTGCAGTGCTTCCAGGGGCAGGTCACATGGCCATTCTTTCCATTATTTCAAAGCCATAATCAGGGAGTCCAAAATATTCCCACATTTAAGTTGAATTTTATCATCACAATTTTGATAATTCATCAACCCAAAAGGACACCACAATTTTATTTTTATGCACATTAGATAAAATTTCTTAAGCATAAAACTCAAGTATTTCCATGGAAAGCAAAAAGCAGGTTATTAGGAAGAACTTGAAGATTTGCTCATAGCAGTGTGTAAAACGAAGAAAAGTGAAGCACAAGGTGGATACATACATTGCTCATAATGAGTTTTAGCAGGAAATTGGAATAATTTCATTCGTTTTCAAGGCTTGGTTCTTATTTTCTTTAATAGTTACATGCGAATAACAATCACTTTATCTGACAGGTGAGACTCTTCAGGCCAGCATATAGCATAGTAGAGATTCCTCTTCCACAGTTCCCTACTTTCCCCTGAGCAAATGAGTCATAAAGGGACTGATAAATCCTCTGAGGGCACCCGGCAAAAGCCTGATGAAAGTGAGGCAGCTTAGTTGTGATGGCAACTAATGCATCTTCTGTATCCTTTGTCCTTGAGCCCAAGTGCCATGCTACTCCACTGCTGGACTTGACTCTAGTTTGTGTCTGGAGATCTGTTCACAAACCAAAGAAACAGGAACAAAGAAGATGAATCAAATGTGACATTTCAGACAACCTGCTGGGTTTCTGGAGCCCCATGAAGACAGAATCTCTAAAAGAGGATTACCTTCCTATTCTTTATCTCCCACACTGTAGCTTCTCACAGTTCCTAATGAATTCAGTGGGTTTTGAGCAGAGTTATTCAAAGCTGTTAACAGTTTAGTAATAAAAATGGTCATCTATTTTTATATTTTTAAAAAGTGACCTCCACATCTAAATGTTTTCATTGTTTATTGGCTCCTCAAGCACAATTAAACACATGACTCATAACCGAAAAGAGGCTTTGTATAGGCTGCATCATGTGATGGCAATGATGGAGGAGGATGAGTCTGGCTACGCAAAGTGTGTCAGTCAATGAATCTGCAGAGGGAATGACTGGAACTGATTAGTCACCAAATGTGACTTCTAGATCCGATGAGCAATCTCAATTCCCACTTGTATTATCCTGACTTCCTTCCAAATAGCTGTATTTCAATAATGAAGGAGAGTCATGCATTATAGAGTCATTGGGAAGCCTCAGATGTCTCTTAACTCTCTTCTTTAAAATAAATCTAATAATAAAAATTTCCTACCTACCCAGTAAGCGTCTTGGTTCAAGGTCATACATGATAGTGACCTTTCCTTAGAAGAAACAATATTGAAATGTTTTAACCAGTTCAAAGAAACTTCTGCAGCTTCTGTATCAGATGAATGAATTTCATGTCTCTGTCTCTAACCCTGCCTCTCTCAACCCTCTCTGATATATAGGGCCACATGTATGATAAGAAAGTGCCCCAAGACTGAGCTGTAGCCCTATGCTCCATTTCTCTCTTAAAGATTAATATGCAAGACAATAAAATAGCCTTAAGTTATATTTAAGTATATTTATTATGTCAAAAATGTTGAGTAAACTCAAATTAATTTTTATCATTTTTAAGATATTTACATTTACTTTTTTTTAAAAGTTAAATTGTAATATAATTACAACTTTTCTCCCTTCCCTTCTCATCCTTCAAACTCTTACATATATACATCTTTCTGTTCATCTTCAAATTCATATATATATATATATATATATATATATATATATATATATATATATATATATGTGTGTGTGTGTGTGTGTGGGGGTGTGTGTGTGTGTGTGTGTGTGTGTGTGTGTGTGTGTGTGTAATCCTAAATGAGAATTATTCAGGTCATATAGTTACTTGTATATATGTTTGCAGAGCTGACATTCTGGAACTGGGCAGTCAGTTGACATGCTCTTCCCTGGGAAAAGACGCTCCTTCCACTCTTAGCTAGCCTCAGTTCCCTTAGTTCTTTGTGTAGGATTCAGGCCTTATGGGCCTCTCCTCATCGACTTTGGCATGTCTATTGGTATCATCTTTGTTCAGCTGGTCCTTGTGTAGCTTCTGATATTACTGAAGATACAGTCTCACAGCAAACTCCCTGATCTTGTGACTTTTACAATCTTTCTGCTACCTCTTCTACAGTGTTCCCTGAGCCTTGGGTGAGGGGGAGCTTTGTAGAGGTATACATTGGGACTGATCTTGATTGTGGCTTTTGTAATGGTCTCCGTCTTTTGCAAATAGAGGTTTCTTTGATGAGAGTGAAAACTGCACTTTCCTCTGAGCATAAAGACAAAATATTTACAGATTCCTTTTTGGGGTTATGATGGTTTAGTAGATTAGTAGTTGTAGAATCTCCTCTAATTACCATAGCAACCCTAGCACTGAGTAGTTAGCTATGTTTCCTGTATCAGGTATAGTTTCCCTCTTGTTGATCAGTCTTAAGTCCAATATGGGAGCTATTGATTACCACAAATGTATGCATGCCACTATTATGGCATAGGATTATTATGACATGCTAGTCATTGATATGGTTCATAGGGATCATAAAAGGGTAGGACTGTTGGTTAGTTCCCTCCTTTGGAAGTTTGCATGATATCTTCTTTTACCATAAATGCAAGTCCTCAGGGAGGAGCCAGTCAAGTCTAGAACAGGGATCTCTGGGACCTATTTTCAAAGTTCATGGTATCATCAGCAATAGAAACTTACCTTCCATCTCTGAGGGTTAACCAAAGGAAATACCAACTGTTTGTGTGTTTTAGGAGTCTCTTGGGCAACTCTGACCAACAACTCTAAAAATGGCTTCTCATGTCTAGCATTGGTGGTTTTGTTAGATGGTTTTTGGTTCTTGGAGGGAGCTCCATCCGATGAGTGTATATTATCATGTAATAATATATATATTATTACATGTATATGTATTAAATATTATGGAGCCATGTGTGTTATAGGTATTTATTTTTAGTTAAATGATTAATAGTATGATTCCTTGTGACTTTTTCAGACATCTTTATCATTATTTTATCCACTTTTGATGACAATGTACTTCAAAATATTAGAATGTATTTGTTACTATGAAAGAAAAAATAAGACTTATTTTCTATATGATAAAAGTCAACTGGTGTAGCAAGGATTCTGCATGGTTTTGTATTAATAGTTGTCTCAATTCTCATCTAAAAATAAAATACTTCTACCCATAAGCATTCCCCTCATTGTTTCTCTGCATTCATTGATATTTATGGATCAGTATGTAATTTACTATATGTATGTTTAATCATAATCAGCCAGGATGCTGTGTTTGGCTGAACCTATAAAATGTGCTCTAATGATTTTTAAATGTTTAATAATCACTGCATTTGTGCATATGAATCAGAGGCTTATATTTAATTATTGATAGCAATTAGTATACAGAAGCAGACAAACACCATCTGGTGGTAGAAATAATTATCTATCTATCCTTTCGATCATGGTATTGATGGAATGCATCAGTGGTCGGGTTCTTTCACACTGAAAAAAATATTTCCTTGTATACCCTCAGCTAGTGAAACCCCAATTTCTTTCCTCCCCATAGTATCAGTAGTACCGCTATTCTCTCAAGTAATGCATGAATTTAGAGTGATTCTTTCTTCTTCAGTTAAATGCTTCTGGAAATGCACTAATAGATGTACTCAGGTGTGCTTGATGGTAATTCCACATCCTGTCAAATTGACAACTAATGTCAGGCATTGCTACACTACACCTTATAACTTGACATCCAAACACAACCTTTTAAACAAAAGCATTCCGCCTTCATCCCCAAAGTCTCATTTTTATCTCATAATGCAAAATGTATTTGGTCCATTTCTAAAAAAAAAAAATCCCAGTGTTTAAACAATCCAAAATTGCCTAAAATCCAACATTCAAAGTCTCTCCTGGGATGACTGTGAGCTCATAAGAAATAAAAATGTTAAACAATTATGTATTGCCAATATCTGCGGGTATGGAATTAATATTACCATTCTAGGTGAAGGGATGGGAAGATAGCAAGCAAAGCTTGGACCAAAATAAGACTAAAATGGAGCAGGCAAAACATTAGATCCTGAAGCTCTATGTTTAGCATTTGGGACACAGGAGGAATTCATCTGTGCTCTAAACAGCTCAAATAACCTTCCCTCCTCCAGCTCTGCTGACTCTACCTAGCCTATACTCTATGGCCCACTCTACTGCATTTATCCAGCTTTTCACAGCTGACATCCCCTAGTCCAGCATCTTGGGGTACCCCTGCAACTTAGGATTTAACTTCACTGTTCATAAAATAGTTTTGCAGAACGTCTTTGTGGAGCATCTGACCTTGTTGAAAATTGCCTGATCACAATGGCTCTCTAGAACTTTGGGATACAGTCCCAAGATTCCATCCCTCTAGCAGTTTTCATGTCAGCATACATGAACAATGCTGCCAAATTGTATTACCATTTGAGATGCAGGCTTCAGTGGCCTCTGTACACTGAATCTGTAAAAAATGTTTTCTGCAGGGTAGTGGCACACGCCTTTAATTCCAGCACTTGGGAGGCAGAGGCAGGTGGATTTCTGAGTTCGAGGCCAGCCTGGTCTACAAAGTGAGTTCCAGGACAGCAACCCTGTCTCAGAAAAAAAAAAAAAGTTTTCTAAGTAGAATCCCTTCATCTGCATTCTTAGCCTTTTGTTCTCAAGTTTTCACCATTCAAATGAACCTACATTGTTTTCAAATTGGAGCCTTTGATGGGTGGGTACCTTTCCTATTGTTCCTATTGGTCTTGTCTTTAATGTGTATAATTTCTCTAACAACTTCTTCTCTCTTTTCACCCACATTGTCTGCAACCTTAAAACACCTTTCCACACCTGATTGCACAATTTAAAAAATGATCTTTGCCTTTCAATTTTGGGTAATCCCACTAGGACCCTTGATAAGACAAGGGAGCATAGGCATGGCACATGTCATCCTCTTTTAAAGTTTCTTTTGCCAAGTTAGCCCATTACTTTGGAATCTGGTTTCACTTAAGATCTCAGAAAATAAGCAGAATGCATTCAAATTCTTTAATGTAATGTAACATAAATGACTACCAGTCTATCCATCTCTTGATAAAATCTAGGTTCTTCCTGAATCCTTTGTGTCAGGCCTCCAATGTCCATGTGTTCTCAACATTCTGATCTTGCATGTTCATGGCATATAGTTTATAGTACAATCATATTTTTCTAGCCTAAAGTTCCAAACTCTTCCAACATTCCTTCCACAAATCAGTTCCAAGGGCTTAAGAACTACATGGTCATTGAATCACAACAACTCCACATCTCAATAGCCATTTTCTATTCATCACTTTTCTTGTTGCTTTGACAAAACATACCTAACGAAAGCAACCTATAGAAAGAAGGCTTTATTTTGACTCATACTTTGCAGAGGTGCCCAGAAAAGAAATTAAATTAATTAATTAATTAATAAATAAATAAAGTTGAGCATTTCAGAGAAGTAAAATAAGATGCTTGCATAAGTTCAAGATTCCCATCTAGAGCATACATACTATCTCCAAGTCAGGAATCTACCTGGGCCTATGGAAATGTCAAGCCACTTTGCCACAGTGCAGTAGGAGAACAAATGAAACCTGAGCTCTCCACATAATGTATACAGTGTGTACTGTTTATCTTGCATTGCAAGATCTACATTACATAGCCAAATTTCACTAATAATTTCACATGAAAAATCATTTGATGCTCTAAAAATGTCTTACATTCTTATTAGTAAGACCTCAAAAGTGATAGGAATGAAGTTAGTCTTCTGTGGATGAAGAGCAAGGTTTATCTGCCAAACGTGATAGCATACAGGCTTCTGGTACTGCTGGTACTCAAATGGTACTTACATATCCCTACCCTGGAGGCTGCTATTTAAAATAAAAAAAAAAATTAAAAAAAAGATAGGCAGATAGAAAGGAATGCATATCCCTACAGTACATAAGTATGCATGAGTTGAATACATGGACTACATCAATTGTGTTCTTGGGAACTAAGGGTAGATAACATATTCTTATATGTGACCCCTAGTAATGAAGGGGAATTGATGAGACCTCTGATTTCACAAGCATTCAATCTACCTATTTTAATCCAATTTTTATGAAGAGGTTAAAAGTATCACATATTTCTATACTACTTTCTTCATACATAGTCCATGAACTATAGATAATTGTAGCTACAGTTGTTCATGAAATATTCATTAATTCCCACATGACTTAAGAGAAGACAAGAACAATGACATAATTGTAATGGAGTGAACTTATTTAAAAGATTACCCACGTATTTATCCCCAAAGAGTTCTAGCAGAAAACCTGAAAAGATGAATTTTTATCACACAGAAAAAAATAGAAAATTGATCAAAGTCCTTGATGCTAGAAAAAACTAAATATGCTATTCAACAGAAATATTAGGGAGGGTCCATTTTTGTCTTGAACAAGCAAGTACTTTTGAAAACCTTTTCATCACATGACAAAATCTCCTCTATTAAATTAATTCGCACAAATTCCAACCATTATAATCACATTTTAAGTGGAATTTGAGCATGATGTTTGTATTTAATATGAAGTAAATACTTAGAGATTCGTTGTATTCCCCATCGTCTCTGCCCTTTTCATCCATGACTAAAGAAGATTCTGTTGAAGTTCTAATTGCCTCTAGAAGAAGAGTCACCAAAATGCTAACAGATAAAAGAGGGCCATTTATCAAATTACAGCTCCTACAATTCACATGAAAAAATTAACATTATAAAACGAATTCAAAAGTCATGTTTAGGGGCTGAATAGATACTTCAGTTGGTAAAGTGCTTGTCAAACAATCATGAGGATTTGAAATCGATCCCAAGAAACCACACAAAAAAGTTGGGTGTGACAATCATTCATAATTCCAGTGATGGAAAAATGGATAGAGGTGGATCCCTGGAGTTTGCTGCTCAACTAGCTTGGCTGATCAGAAAAATTTGAAACCAAGTAAAACACACACCACAAAAACAGTCATATCCAATATAGTCCAAATATGTGTTTGAGATCTGATGTCAAGCTAAACTCTAGAAAAATTCCTGTTGATATTTGTGATTTCTGACCATGATATTGTGTGTGGCTTCTCACGAGCTATTATAAATGTGAACTCCCAGTGACTATTACCACATGCAAAGGTCTAAATAACTCTGGACACACTGATATTTAAGGGGAGATGAGGTATGCTGGGAGGTATAAAACAGGC
>LR749617.1:1400773-1430407 GCA_902729485.2 Mus minutoides
TCCCCTGGCTTGCTCAGCCTGCTCTCTTATAGAACCCAAGACTGCCAGCCCAGAGATGGTCCCACCCCCAAGGGGCCCTTGATCACTAATTGAGAAAATACCCCACAGCTAGATCTCATGGAGGCATTTCCCCAACTGAAGCTCCTTTCTCTATGGTAACTCCAGCTGTGTCAAGTTGACACAAACCTAGCCAGTACAAGGCGTAATTGTTCTTCCTTATTGCAGTTCATCTTCCCTTTGAAGGTTATTCTTTCTAGAATTCTTTTATATTGTCTTTTATTACTTTCTTGTTTCTCTATTTTGTAACTTTGTGGTTTTTAGGCTGTTGTATTCAATTATACTTTAGCTCCAACTTTATGAAAATCAGACAATATTTTCTGAAATTCACACATATTTATGGTTGATTATACATAGGATCAGCTGTAGATGTCATGGTCTTAAGATCCCTGACAGTAACCATCTCAATTAGGCCACATTCCCAAACCCTGAACTCAGGGGAAATTCCCATCTTCCCTCAGTTCTCACACACAGTCAGCAACACTAGCCCCAAATGAACCTCCTGCTATGCTGACAAGGCCAACATCTGAATCTCTCACCTCAGGAGGTAGAATTCCTTTTCCTTGAGCTTAGTCACAAATATTCTCTTTATCTTAATGGAAGAGATTTTTTTTAGAACAGTTAGCACTGTTCATCCTCTAACATAAACACACTACTCTCAAAAGTAGTGTATAACATAGGTTTGACAGCAACTGGGCCTATTCAAAAGCATATTTTGCTGTCATTGTAAGAGTGTCAGGTAATAATAAGAATCAAAGCTGATGTAATACAGGAAAAGCGTTCACAAAGAGTAGTACAATGTAAACTTCCAAATCTCCTCCCTTCAATATAATAATTCTCTTAGACTTTATTATCACACCTTTGTCTCTTTCATAAAAGCAATAAAAATATCTCTCAAGGATAATTGCTATGAAAATAACACATTTTCTGATTCATTTAAATATCACTAACTTAAACTCAATATTTTATGTTCCAGCTACATTTTTTTTTTACTAACATCTTTGTTAGATAAGGTTATGCCTGGTCCCAATATCACTAGTTCAGAAGAAAAAAGACATGAATTGATGTATCTATATCTGGTTATTATTCAAAGAAATTTTCTTTGCTGTTTAAATTATTGGTTATCTAAACTCTCTCAACTAGGTATGTCATTATGATTCTTTTAGAATACTATGATTTTAATTAATATATCAAAATTACACTAACAATTTAAAATATTAAAGTATATTTATGATGTCCCATAAATGTCCTCTAAACTTGATTACATACATGAGCCATGACATATGTGTCCCCACAGATACAGACACACATAATGTAAAAAATTTGAAATGTTTTAAAAGTTATAATTTGATTCTATCATTGGATTATTCTTCTCATTTTTTAATTTACCATCTATGTACAGAATCAGTGTGTCGAATATACTTTCAGAAACTTTACCAGTATATGGAAGATGTATATATTTGTTCAATAGTGTGTTTTCTGTAAACTTTGTCTATTATATCCACATAAAGTTATCTATATTATGTTTTTTCTAGTCATATAATGTAAATAGTTATCAGTTACTGATATACATAAACCTCTCAAATAACATTAGAATTGAAGAGATGTCTTCATTTACATATCTTTTGAGTGGAAACAGAACCTCTTAGGACTCAAATAAAATCTTTGAAAAGATAAGATAAACTATAGGCCATCCAAATTCCCTTGTATGTCTACATTACAAATTCTAAAAAGATACTTAAAAAACAAGTGACTATGGCTATTGATGAGACTTACTTTTTGAAGTAAAAAAGATGGGAGTAAACTGTAGTGAGATGCAAATGTCAGACTAGGTGATTTGAGTCTATTGTATAAACATCTGCTTACCAGCCATTGTCACTATCTCCATGTCATTACAACAGCATAGTGTCCTCCCCTGTAATGACTCCATACATACACATGATAAAAGCACAATCATACTTATATTTCTGCATAGTCTAAATCAGTGATTTTTTAACCTGTGGGTTACAACCCCTTTGGGGATCAAAT
Organism: Mus minutoides; assembly: GCA_902729485.2. Lineage (NCBI taxonomy): Eukaryota > Metazoa > Chordata > Mammalia > Rodentia > Muridae > Mus > Mus minutoides. The sequence goes on from LR749617.1 coordinate 1,402,859, forward strand.
GACCCTTTCACAGAGGTTGCCTGATATCATCAGAAAACATAGATATTTGCATTACAATTGATAACAGTAGCAAAATGACAGTTCTGGTGTAACAACAAAAATAATTTTATAGTTGCTAGTCACCACAAGAGGAACTTTATTAAAGGGTCACAGCATTAGAAAGGTTGAAAACTGCTGGTCTAGACAATTGGAACATTTTTCAATTCATTCTATAATCTTGGTACCTAAGCTTCCCCAGGAAATTATGAGAAAAAAAAATTCTAAACCAATTCTGATTTTTTTATTTATGGATAATTTATTCAAACTTTTCATCTATGGATATAACACATAAATATGTGTTGATCCAAACTGAAATAGTGCTATGCCATCCTTATTTGTTTACAGCCTCATAGCTAAAAATATCATGAATGTTGCTATAGTATTGAACACTTAAAATATTTTATGAATATATAATTCAATAAAATATGCTATTACTAAAATTTAGTCATTCTATTGTTGGTATGTAAATTTTTTAGTTTTCTTTTTTATATTGTAATTTATTTTTTCCTTTTATTGAAAATAGATTTTTTTTTTTGTTTTCATATCCTGACTACAGCTCCTCTCCCTCCACTCCTCCCAGACCTCCCCATCTTCCTTCTCCCAAAGCCCTCTCCTATCTTTCCCCAGAAAAGAGCAGTCTACACAGGGACATCAACCAAACATGGGGTAGCAGGATACAATAAGATGAGGCACAAACTCCAACATTGAGCCTAGTCAAAGCAATCCAGAAGCAGGAAGAGTCCAAACAGCAGGCAAAAGAATCAGAGAAACCCCCTCTCCAAAAACACCAGGTAAACAGCCACAACACATATGCAGAAGACATCACAGACCCGTGCTGACTCTGTGAGCCCCCATGAGCCCTGCTTAGTTGATCCTACTAGCTGTGCTCTCCCAGAGTCCTCAACTCCTCTGGCTCCCACAATTCTTCTTCCTTTTCTTCTGCAAGACTCCAGATCTCCAAGAAGAGGGAGAGGTAATGAAGACCCCCAACCTGGGTTCTCTCTCTCTCTCTCCCCCATGTTAGTCAGTGATAGACTCTTTTCTTGTATAATATATTTTCGTTATTGGTTATGGTTTCCGCTCCCTCTACTTCTCCCAGTTCCTCTCCTACTTCCCTCCCCGCTGATCCACTTCCTTTCTGCCTCTCATTAGAAAAGAACAGGCTTCAAAATAAAATATAGTAAGATAAAACAAAAGTTATCACATCAAGGTTGGACAAAACCAAGGAAAAGCATAAGAATTCCAGGTCCATCATACTCTCAGGAGTCTCATAAAATGCTGAGCTGAAAGCTATAGTATCTTCATGGGACGCTGCACAGATCTGAACCAGCCTGTGCTTGCTGCTTCATTTTCTATGAGTTCATATAAGCCTGGCCCAGTTGTTGAGATTACAATTTAATTACAACATTTCTCCTTTTCTTTCTTCCTTTCTTCCCTCCAAACTCTTTCTTTACATCCCTCTTCACTATCCTTCAAACTCATGGCCTCCTTTTTTTATTATTGTTGCATTTATATATGTATATATATATGTATATGTATATGTATATGTATATGTATATGTATATGTATATGTATATGTATATGTATATTCCTAAACATAATCTTGAACCAACCCTGATTAAGAACATATGTGAAAAAGAATCACCAGAGAAATTTTAAATGACCTGAAAATAGCAATGACTTTGAAAAGATGGTTGATCTTGGACTACATAGATTACGTGTTCTAACTAAACAAGGTGATAGACAACTGTGTCATGCAAAATAAACTTCCTGAATTTCTTACATTCCTGTAATTCCAACACTTAGGAGGCTGACACAGGAAGATTACAAGTTTGTGACCAGCTTGCAGCAAATTGTGAATTTGAGACAAACCTCAGCTACACAGTGAGACCTTGTTCCAAAAAATAAAGTAAACTATTATTGCTAAAGGAAATCTTCATTGAACCACTGAGCAGTAATGGGCTTTATGCAGAGGCTCCTTTGATGATAGAGATGAGATTAGTTAGGGAAGCAGCCTCAGTGATAGGTACACTAGAGATGGGTACATTAGAGAGCAGTATCAACTTCAAAGGAAAAGATTCAAAAACCTTTTAGGAAGGTGAGAATCCCATGGAGTTTTTTGTTTGTTTGGTTGGTTGGTTGGTTGGTTGTTTGGTTGGTTGGTTGGTTTTTTAAGACAAGGTTTCTCTGTGTAGCCCTGGCTGTCCTGGAACTCACTCTGTAGACCAGGCGGACCTCAAACTCAGAAATCTGCCTGCCTCTATCTCCCAAGTGCTGGGATTAAAGGTGTGTGCCACCACCACCTGGCTTTTTTTTTTAAGATTTATTTATTTCATGTATGTGGGTATACTGTTACCACCTTCAGACACACCAGAGGGTGTCATCAGATTCCCATTATAAATGGTTGTGGTTGTGAGCCAGCATGCAGTTGCTGGGATTTGAACTCAGGACCTCTGGAAGAGCAGTCAGTGCCCTTAACCGCTGAGCCATCTCTCCCACCCATGTAGATTTGAAGTTGGACTCCAGGATGAAACCCATGAAGAAGTAGTGATTACTGGTCATTCAGGAAATGTGTCTGAATAAAAGCTAACGACAGAAATTACTGATGTGTAAATCATGTAATTCTCTGGAAATCTCTTTAAAAACTGAACATAATTTACATGATAAAAATCTCTCTGTGTCTCCTCTATCTCTGTCTTTTTTATGGATACATATATTAGTTGCTTCAGAAGTAATATTAGACCCCGCCTAGACTTTTTTACATTTTACTTGCGGTAAAATACAAGCGTTACTTGAATGCTGGTCTACAGTATCCAAGTGATGGGCTTAGTGTGTGGATAGTCACAAGCAGTTGGATATCGTGGGAAAGTTAATTACTCTATGACAACTGGCTTCCCTTCTTAATACGAGACTTTTTTTTTTCATTAGAAAATCTTGTTCCTGGATGACTGATTCAAAGAATTAGGCTTGTATTGATTATAAGAAGAACCAAATTATTGGAGATTATAAGTCATCTCATACCAATAAAACTGTGCATTTCCTTTGCTTTTTAATTCATTTCTCTAGCTCCCATAGCTGAAGATTTCTCTAGTGAGCTTTCAGTTAATTAAAAAGCCTATAGCAGAGTTTTGAATATTCCCTCAAGAAAATCCCAAACAATGCATATGGCCCTGCCTTCAGAAGCCAAAATGTGGTCCTGTGAAACAACTGGGTCTGGGAGACTTTGAGTAAGCTCAGCCTTCTGGCATGCAAATAAGAAGGTTGTATCTAACTTGAAACTCTAGCACTCAAATAAACTAATGCTATAGCAAATGGTTTTTAAATCTTGTGAGTATTCAAAATGTACTCTCTGCAGCCTTATGCATTCCCCTAAAGTAGTGTGCTGTCTGGGGTGATAGATAGATAGATAGATAGATAGATAGATAGATAGATAGATAGATAGATAGACAGACAGACAGACAGACAGACAGACAGACAGATAGATAGATAGATAGATAGATAGATAGATAGATAGATAGATAGATAGATAGATAGATAGATATGTTGCATGTTGCCTATAAAGGTGCAGCTCTACATGTATGGTTACAAAAGGTAAAATCATCAGAGGAATATGTATCAGTTCCACAAATTTATCTAAGAGCTTCCATTGTAGGAGTAACTGAACTTTTTCTCCTTTTCACCAAGTTCCATATATACAAGAACTTGGCACCAGTGGGGGCAGCGGTAGCAATCTACAGTTTAATTGCAACTAGCCCATACCTTAGCATATGGTATAAGCAATAAATATCGATTGTACATTACAATGTATTCATTGTTTACTCTCAATGCCAAACACAAAGAACCAAATTACTAAAGAGCACAGAACTCGATTCCCTCTTGATGAGCATGAGGAAACTCACTATAAAAGCAAACTAAAAACCAATGACTCCATAATATTCCCAAGGGTCTATTACAGGAAAGGAAGTTTCTGTGGAGAAATCAGATTGCATCAATTTGAGAGACATTCTCTGAGTCAGGGATTGGACTGCCTTCTTGGAAACTTTTTTTTTAATTGGGGATTACACTGTAAGCTTATTTTATTATCTGAAGCAAGTCACCCCTACACTCTACATATCAGAGAATGAACAAAATTACCATATTAACAAGGAATTAGAGGAGGTGGTTATCACTAGCTAAGTACAGGGACTACAAGACAGTCTCAGTCAGTTATCTCCTAGGCTTCTCCTTAATACTTTAATTGACTAGAATTCTCTTATCTGAGTTATTATGTATTTGCTGAAAGGAAAAGTTCTTAAAAGCAAGAATGCAGGCAATGGGAATATGAGTTCTTATCTCATAAATGTGGCTTAAGTATGTTCTGTATAATAAATAAATTAGAAAGCTATAAAAGTAAAATTAGTATTTAGTTTTATAGAACTAAATCCATTCATAGCTACCAGAGAAGCATCTTCAGCTGACAGTGCTTATTACATTTACAAGACAGGAGTATAGTTATAGCATTGATCACTATAATAAGAAAATCTCATCAACAATTTTCCCTAATTATATGTCTTATGGTTTTAATTTAAAAACCACAACCCTAGCAAGTGTCTGTACTTGTGAAGCTTATATTGAGTAGTCATTGGGAGGCAAGTTGCCATGTCAGATTCCAGGTAATCTCCATTTACTAATAAGTTAAAGCATTATCATTACAATTGTTAACAGGAAACACTTTGTAAGATCTTGTTGTCATCTCATTACATTTATGCTATAACTTGGCTTTAAGGAGATTTAAGTATGAGGTGAAAAGTTCTTGAGCCATTTAAGCACTAAGTAAGCTAACTGGCTATTGTGAGAAAATGGCCTTTCCCTGTGTGTAGAAACCATCCAGGAAGTGCTCCTGCAACAATAGTCAACCACTTATCTCAAATATTAAGACTTTGCTTATCAAACTGCTATTTTTAATGAATATTCAATCTTAAGAGCACACTTCATAAAATACCACTCGTATATGTAAGGTTGGACTTTTGGTCATATTAAACATGGACTTCAGGTCCATGTTGAACAAAATTATAGGAGTTTATTATGATTTCGACCTGAGTCTGTCTCACAAGGAACCAACATAGAGAGACTAGGTTTACAAATTAAACAGAACATTTATAGAAGACAAATCCCCCACAGATTTATCTTTAATAAGGGTATAGTTAAAACAAGAGACTGTGGTCTCCCTGACTGAAACAAGAACTGTGTAATAAAGACATCTGTGGTCTCAACTACCCTTTCTGTACCATGCTTCTGAGACTTCAGTCTACCTAAATGGATATCTGATGCAAGTTGAAGGGAGATAATCAACTTTTTCTGCACTACTGTTATCATTCTTCCCATGTACACAAGAGCCAACATCATTTCAATGGAAGCTCTTATTGTGTATTTGGTTGGGTGGTTGTTTGGTTGGTTGCTTGGTTGATTGGTTGGTTGGTTGGTTAGATGGTTAATTGGTTTTTGGAAGTTCATAATTTTACTATTTCAAAATAGATTCTTTCCCAATTTGAGTAAAAGCCGACTTAGAGTTATCACTAATTAGTTGATTTTTTTTCTTTTGGTAGTAAAGTGTGTGTGATTTCTCTTTAATTTGAATTAGAGTCGATGAAGAGAAATTATTAGGTTTCATAGATCCTACTACAAAAGGATATACTCAACAAAATTGGAAAACCTGGATGAAATGGACAATTCTCTAGACAGATACCAGGTACCAAAGTTAAATCAGGATCAGATTAACAATCGAAACATTCCCATATCCGATAAAGAAATAGAATCCGTCATTAATAGTCTCTCAACCAAAAAACCCAGGACCAGATGGATTTAGGGAAGAGTTCTATCAGACTTTCAAAGAAGACCTAATTCCAACTCTCCTCAAACTATTCCACAAAATAGAAACAGAAGGTACTCGACCCAATTCTTTCTATGAAGCCACAATTACTCTGATACCTAAACCACACAAAGATCCAACAAAGAAAGAGAACTTCAGACCAATTTCCCTTATGAATATCGATGCAAAAAAAAAAAAAATGCCTGGCATACTGGCACACATCTTTAATCCTAGCACTCGGGAGGCAGAGGCAGGCAGATTTCTGAGTTCGAGGCCAGCCTGGTCTACAAAGTGAGTTTCAGACAGCCAGGGCTATAAAGAGAAACCCTGTCTTGAAAAAAAAACAAACAAACACAAAAAAAAACACTCAATAAAATCCTCCCAAACAGAACACATCAAAATGATCATCCATCATGACCAAGTAGGCTTCATCCCAGGGATGCAGCGATGGTTTAATATACGGAAGTCCATCAACGTAATCCACTATATAAATAAACTCAAAGACAAAAAACACATAATCGTCTCGTTAGATGCTGAGAAAGCATTTGACAAAATCCAACACCCTTTCATGATAAAAGTCTTGGAAAGATCTGGGATTCAAGGCCCATACCTAAACATAATAAAAGCAATATACAGCAAACCAGTAGCTAACATCAAACAAGATGGAGAGAAACTCAAAGCAATCCCACTAAAATCAGGGACTAGACAAGGCTGCCCACTTTCTCCCTACCTATTCAATATAGTACTTGAAGTCCTAGCCAGAGCAATTCGACAACAAGAGGAGGTCAAGGGGATACAAATTGGAAAGGCAGAAGTCAAAATATCACTATTTGCAGATGATATGATAGTATATATAAGTGACCCCCAAAATTCCACCAGAGAACTCCTAAACCTGATAAACCACTTCAGCACAGTAGCTGGATATAAAATTAACTCTAACAAATCAATGGCCTTTCTCTACACAAAGGATAAACAGAATGAGAAAGAAATTAGGGAAATAACACCCTTCACAATAGTCACAAATAGTATAAAATGCCTTAGTATGACTCTAACTAAGAAAGTGAAAGACCTTTATGACTAGACTTCAAGTCTCTGAAGAAAGAAATTGAAGAAGATCTCAGAAGATGGAAAGATCTCCCATGCTCATGGATTGGTAGGATTAATATATTAAAATTGGCCATTTGCTGAAAGTAATCTACAAGACCAATGCAATCCCCATCAAAATTCCAACTCAATTCTTCACTGAGATAGAAAGGGCAATTTGCAAATTCATCTGAAATAACAAAAACCTAGGATAACAAAACCTATTCTCAACAATAAAAGAACCTCTGGTGGAATCACCATTCCTGACCTCACGCTGTACTACAGAGCAATCGTAACAAAAACTGCATGGTACTGGTACAGCAACAGACAGGTAGATCAATGGAATTGAATTGAAGACCCAGAAATGAACCCATACACCTATGGTTACTTGATCTTTGACAAGGGAGCTAAAACCATCCAGTGGGGAAAAAAAGACAGCATTTTTAACAAAAGGTGCTGGCACAACTGGTGGTTATCATGTAGAAGAATGCAAATTGATCCATTCTTATCTCCTTGTACAAATCTCAAGTCTAAGTGGATCAAAAAACTCTACATAAAACCAGAGGCACTGAAATTTATAGAGGAGAACGTGGGGGAAACCCTCGAAGATATAAGGGGAAAAATTCCTGAACAGAACAGCAATGGCTTGTGCTGTAAGATCGAGAATTGACAAAGGGACTCATAAAATTGCAAAGCTTCTGTAAGGCAAAGGACACTGTCAATAAGACAAAAAGGCCACCAACAGATTGGGAAAGGATCTTTACCAACTCTAAATCTGATAGGGGACTAATATCTAATATATACAAAGAACCCAAGAAGCTGGATTCCAGAAAATCAAATAAACCTATTAAAAAATGGGGTACAGAGCTAAACAAAGAATTCTCAACTGAGGAATACCGAATGGCTGAGAAGCACCGGAAAAAAAAAATTTTTTACATCCTTAATCATCAAGGAAATGCAAGTCAAAACAACCCTGAGATTCTATCTCACACCAGTCAGAATGGCTAAGATCAAATATTCAGGTAACAGAAGATGCTGGTGAGGATGTGGAGAAAAAGGAACACTCTTCCATTGCTGGTGGGATTGCAAGCTGGTACAACCACTCTGGAAATCAGTCTGGCGGTTCCTCAGAAAATTAGACATAGTACTACCGCAAGATCCAGTAATTCCTCTCCTGAGCATATACCCAGAAGATGTTCCAACTGGCAATAAGGACACATGTTCCACTATGTTCATAGCAGCCTTATTTATAATAGCCAGAAGCTGGAAAGAACCCAGATGTCCCTCAACAGAGGAATGGATACAGAAAATGTGGTACATTTACACAATGTACTTAGCTATTACAAACAATAAATTTATGAAATTCTTAGGCAAATGGATGTATCTGGAGGATACACATGATATGCACTCACTGATAAGTGGATATTAACCCAGAAACTTAGAATACCCAAGATACAATTTGCCAAGCACAAGAAAATCAAAAAGAAGGAAGACCAATGTATGGATACTTCGTTCCTTCTTAAAATGGGGAACAAAATACCCATGGAAGGAGTTACAGAGACAAAGTTCTGAGCTGAAACAGAAGAAAGGACCATCCAGAGACTGCCCCACTTGGGGATCCATCCCAAAAGCAACCACCAAACCCAGACACTACTGCATATGCCAGCAAGATTTTGCTGACAGGACCCTGATATAGCTATCTCTTGTGAGGCTATTCCAGTGCCTGGCAAATACAGAAGTGGATGCTCACATTCATCTATAGGATGGAACACAGGGCCCCCAATGGAGGAGCTAGAGAAAGTACCCAAGGAGCTAAAGGAGTCTGCAACCCTATAGGAGGAACAACAATATGAACTAACCAGTACCTCCCAGAGCTTGTGTCTAGTTGCATATGTAGCAGAGGATAGCCTAGTGGACCATCATTGGGAGGAGAGGCCCTTGGTCTTATGAAGATTATATGCCCCATTACAGGGGAATGACAGGGCCAGGAAGCAGGAGTGGTTGAGTTGGGGAACAGGGCTGGTGGGGGGAGGGGTGGGGACATTCGGAGAGGAAACTAGGAAAGGTGATAGCATTTGAAATGTAAATGAAGAAAATATCTAATTTTTAAAAAGAAGAGAAAAATTATAGAGATCTCATACAAACAACTTAACAGCACACCTGAAAGCTCTAGAACGAAAAGAAGCAAACACACTGAAGAGGAGGAGACAGCAGGAAATAATCAAGCTCAGGGTTAACATCAATAAAATAGAAACAAAAAGCACAATATGAAGAGTCAACTAAAAAAAAAAAAAAAAAGTTGATTCTTTGAGAAAATCAACAAGATACACAAAGTCTTGCCCAAACTAAGTAAAAGACAAAGGAAGAATATCCAAATTAACAAAATCAGAAAGGAAAGGGGGAAGATAACAACAGATACCAAGGAATTCCAGGGAATCACTAGGTCATACTTCAAAAATCTGTTCTCCACAAAGTTGGAAAATCTAAAAGAAATGGACAATTTTCTTGATATATATTACCTACCAAGGTTAAATAAAGATCAGATAAACAATTTAAATAGACCTATATCTCCTAAGGAAATAGAAATAGTCATTAAAAGTCTACCAACCAAAACCAGCCCAGTGTCAAATGGTTATAACACAGAATCATAAAAGACTTTCAAAGAAGAAATAATATCAATACCTGTGGGACAAAAATGGGGTCCTGCGTCTGCTCTGGGCTAGGCCGCTGAGTGAGGGGGACTCGTTTGACTGCTAGGCTGCTACCAGGCGGGCATTAGACTGTGAAATGCCTCAGGATCCTGCTCTGGGGTTGAGCAAGACACAGTCTGGCGTCCCTGCCAACCTGTCAGAGTCGGGCTCTGACTGTCAGGCCCCACAGACACTGCTGGGTACCACTGAAGAACTGGTTCTGGGGTCCCTGGGCCAGGTTGACAGGAGACCAGAGATGGCAGGTTCTCATTCTAAGACATCCCAGACACCACTGTATGTTGTGGAAGAGCTGAGAACTGGCTGAGGACACTCAGGGGGACTCTGGCCCAGGAGCCAAAGGGAAAAGGGTGGGAGGAAACCTCTGGCAGGTTACCAAGGGGAGGAGAGTCTGGCTAGCTCAAGCTGCTAGATTTTACCTTTGATGAGTATGAAGTGCCCCTCCTTGTCTTTTTTTATAACTTTGGGTTGGAAGTCAATTTTATTCGATATTAGAATGCTACTCCAGCTTGTTTCTTCAGATCATTTGCTTGGAAAATTGTTTTCCAGCCTTTCACTCTGAGGTAGTGTCTATGTTTGTCCCTGAGGCGGGTTTCCTGTAAGCAAAAAAAAATGTTTGGTCCTGTTTGTGTAGCGAGTCTATTAGTCTATGTCTTTTTATTGGGGAATTGAGTCAATTGATGTTAAGAGAAATTAAAGAAAAGTAATTGTTGCTTCCTGTTATTTTTGTTGTTAAAGTTGGGATTCTGTTCTTGCAGAGGTCTTCTTTTAGGTTTGTTGAAGGATTACTTTCTTGCTTTTTCTAGGGTGTAGTTTCCATTTTCTTTTTATTATCCTTTGAAGGGCTGGATTTGTGGAAAGATATTGTGTGAATTTGGTTTTATCATGGAATACCTTGGTTTCTCCATCTACGGTAATTGAAAGTTTTGCTGAGTATAGTAGCCTGGGCTGGCATTTGTGTTCTCTTAGGGTCTGTATAACATCTGTCCAGGATCTTCTGGCTTTCATAGTCTCTGGTGAGAAGTCTGGTGTAATTCTAATACGCCTTCCTTTATATGTTACTTGACCTTTTTCCCTTACTGCTTTTAATATTCTATCTTTATTTAGTGCATTTGTTGTTTTGATAATTATGTGTCAGGAGGAATTTCTTTTCTGGTCCAGTCTATTTGGAGTTCTGTAGGCTTCTTGTATGTTCATGGGCATCTCTTTCTTTAGGTTTGAGAAGTTTTCTTCTATAATTTTGTTGAAGATATTTGCTGGCCCTTTAAGTTGAAAATCTTCATTCTCATCTACTTCTATTATCCGTAGGTTTGGTCTTCTCATTGTGTCCTGGATTTCCTGGATGTTTTGAGTTAGGATCTTTTTGCATTTTGCATTTTATTTGATTGTTGTGCCCATGTTCTCTATGGAATCTTCTGCACCTGAGATTCTCTCTTCCATCTCTTGTATTCTGTTGCTGATGCTTGCATCTATGGTTCCAGATTTCTTTCCTAGGCTTTCTATCTCCAGAGTTGTCTCCCTTTGGGTTTTCTTTATTGTTTCTACTTCCCTTTTTAGGTCTTGGATGGTTTTGTTTAATTCCATTGCCTGTTTGGTTGTGTTTTCTTGTAGCTCTTTAAGGGATTTTTGTGTTTCCTCTTTAAGGGCTTCTACCTCTTTAGCACTGTTCTCCTGTATTTCTTTAAATGAGTTATTAATGCCCTTCTTGATGTCCTCTACCAGCATCATGAGATACGATTTTAAATCCAAGTGTTGCTTTTTGTGTGTGTTGTGACTGGCTAAGGTGGGAGTGCCGGGTTCTGATGATGTGGAGTGGTCTTGGTTTCTGTTAGTAAGATTCTTACATTTGCCTTTCACCATGTGGTAATCTCTGGAGTTAGTTGTTATAGTTGTCTCTGGCTAGAGCCTGTTCCTCCTGTAATTCTGTTAGCCTCTTTCAGCACACCTGGGAGTCCAGCTCTCTCCTGAGTCTCAGTGGTCAGAGTACTCTCTGCAGGCAAGCTCTCCTCATACAGGGAAGGTGCACAGATATCTGGTGTTCAGACCTGCCTCCTGGCTGAAGTTGAAGGCCTGAAACAGGGCCTGTCCCAGAAGATGTGTTGCCTCTGCAGTCTGCATGCTCACCTGCACAGACTGGTCTCCAAGGGATGAGGGACACAAGATGGCTCTCTCACCTGCTCTGGTGGTCAGAGCCCTCCCAGGCGGGCACCTCTCCTCTAACAGGGAAGATGTCTGGATGTCTGGAGCCCAAAATGGGGTCTGTCCCAGAAGCTGTGTTGCTTCTGTAGTCTGCTCGCTCACCCTTCTCAGTCCGAGAGCTGACTTGTGCAGACTGGTCTCTGAGGGACCTGGGACCCAAGATGGCTCCCTCACCTGCTCTGGCAGAGCCCTCCCAGGCGGAGACCTCTCCTCTGGCGGGGAAACTGCCCAGATGTCTGGAGCCTAAAACAGGGTCTGTTCCAGAAGATGTGTTGTTTCTGCAGTCCCCTAGCTCACCCTTCGCATTCTGAGAGCTAACCTGTGCAGACTGGTCTCTGAGGGACCCGGGACCCAAGATCTGAAAAATCCTTTGAGTGAAGCTAACACACATTCATGATAAAAGTCTTGGAGAGATCAGGAATAAAATGGATATATATAAACATAATAAAAGCAATTTAAAGCATGCAGATAGTTTACATCAAATTCAGTGGAGAGACACACAAAGTAGTTCCACTAAAATTAGGGACAGAACAAAGCTCTCTCTCTCTCTCTCTCTCTCTCTCTCTCTCTCTCTCTCTCTCTCTCCTTGCCTATTCAATATACTCCTTGAAGTTCTTGATAGAGCAAAAAGACAAATAAGGAGATACATATTGGAAAGGAAGAAGTCAAAGTATCATTATTTGTGGATGATATGATAGTATACATAAGCAACCCAAAAAAATTCTGCCATGGAACTACTACAGCTGAGGTACCTCAGCAAAGTACCTGAATACAAGATTAACTAAAAAAAAAAAAAAAAAAAAAAAAAAAAAAAAAAAAAAAAAAAAAAAAAAAAAAAAAAAAAAAACAAAAAAAAAAAAACCACCAAGAACTACAACACTCGTGAGTTGGTAGGATTAGTACAGTATAAATGGCCATCCTACCTAAAAGCAATCCACAGACTAACTGCAATCCCCATGAAAATTTCAACAAAATTCTTTACAGACCTTGGAAGAACAATACTTAACTTCATATGGAAAACCAAAAAAAAACCAACAACAAAAACAAAAAAAGGGTATAGGGAACTTTCTGGATAGCATTTGAAAGGTAAAATAAGAAAATATCGAATAAAAAAAAGTATAGCTAAAAACAATCCTGTACAATAAAAGAGTTTACAGATGTAACACCATCCTAATTTCAAGCTCTACTGCAGAGATATAGGGGGGAAAAAAGGACACCTGCATGGTATTGGCATGTAAAAACAGACAATTTGAGCAATGAAATCAAAGAGGCAGAAATAAATCCAAATATCTATGGACAACTGATTGTTGATAAAGAAGCCAGAATTATCCAATGGAAAAAAGTAAGTATCCTCAACAAATGGCACTAGTCTAACTGGATGTCAGTACATATAAGAATACAAATAGATCTTTATCTATCACCCTGCACAAAACTCAAGTCCAAGTGGATCAAAGGCCTCAACATAAAACCAGATACACTGAAACTAGTAGAACAGAAAGTGGGGAAGAGCCTTGAACATATAGAGCAAATTTACTGAACAGAATACCAAAAGCACAAGCACTACAGTCAACAATTAATAAATGAGACCTCATGACTAAAGAGCTTCTGTAAGGTAAAAGACTACATAAATAGGACAAAATGGCATCCTACAGAAGCCATTTGTGCTTCATCTTTTGAGAACTCTCTGTTTAGTGCTATTACACACACACACAGACACACACACACACACTATTAATTGAGTTATTTGATTCTTGATGTCCACTTTTCTTGTACTTCATAGTAACCCTCTATTAGATGCATAGTTAGTAAAGACTTTTCTTATTTTATAGACTGTCACTTTGAATGATAGTGACCTTTGTCATACAGAAGCTTTTCCATTTTATGAGGTCCTATTTATTAATTGTTGTTCTTAGTGTCTGTGTTATCAGTATCCTGTTCAAAAAGTCATTCCTGTGGCAATGAGTTCCCCAAAGATTATTCCCCTCTTTCTCTTCAGATTCAGAGTTTATGGCCTTATGTTGAGATCCTTGGCCCATTTGGATCAAGTTTTGTGTGGAGTGATATAGTATGGATCTCTTTCTATTTTTCTACATGCAGCCATTGAATTTTACCAACCTGGTTTGTTGAAGAATCTGTCTGTTTTTTAATGTATATCTCTGGATTCATTGTTCAAAATTAGGTGTCCATTGGTGTTTAGACTCATGTCTAAGTCTTCAATTTGGTTGCATTGATCAGCATGACTGTTTTTATACTCATACTATACTGTTTTTATTACTATGGCAGACTTCTATGGGTTTCTTCTAAGATAAGCATCCTCTAGAGAGCCAACTGATATGTAATAGTCTTGCCAGTTACTTTTAGAAGAAAAGGGGATATTTTTAATATGTATGAAAACCTAGTTCATTGCCACCCCACAGACCATTATTTTCTTTAAGAGTATTAGCCCATGTATGAGACAAGTGATAGATGAGGAAGCTGATTGTCTCTTATTTTTCACAGCAAAGAATCTTAATGAAAATGGCATTCATTATTTTTATTCCTTCTAGAAGATTTAGGAAAAGTAACAACTCCTGAAGATTCATAGAAGGTTAATTAATCCACAAACTTTGTCACAATGGTGAAAAGGGTAAACAGGTCATTCGATGGATGAATGTTGTCTACCTTGGATCTTAGGCATAACATGATACCCCCCACCTTCCTGGAAAGAGAGATTATTACCACACTTGGTGTACTTCATGGAAGATGAAAATTCTGAGCACAAAAAAATTAAGCTTTCGACTTGCATTTGTATCCAAATCCCAGGGCAAAATAAGATTATTTTTAGAAATGCTCATGACTCATCCTGATGACCTAACTTCCCAGCTGAACTTAAGGTATCTTTGTAGTATAATAAAATCCTCACCTTGTAAGAGGGCATAACTTTCTCCATCTTGTCTCAGCTGAAGTCATCTTTGGTTGTTACCCTCAACCCTGAAAAGTCCTGTGAGAAAGCACTCAACCCTGTTCTAGAAACTCGTCATCAAAACACCCCAGCTAACTCCGTGTTCTTGGCTTTTATTAAATTGCTTGCTTGCTTTCCCTTCAACTGCCAACCAGAATATAGCTTTCTGTGTTCTCTTCTTTCCCTATAATGTGCATTAGGAGCTGCTCTGTGAGTAATGTTTCTCTTCATGTTTAACCATCTGGCTTAAGATAGGCTCTCAATTTGAACTTTGGTCATATTGAGTGGTCTTTGGGTCTTTATCCCCAACAACCCCAACTACTATAACAAACGTACCTTATTCAATCAATTACCATAAAGATATTGCTACCCCAAACTTTTCCCTTGACATTTATCAAATTAAAAATGCTGGAATGTAGAATGAATACATAGAGGAAGGAGTAGGGGACAAGATAACTAACAATAGTAGTCTTTTGAAAGAGTCATATGGAAACCTACTATTACCGAAGTGCCATAAAATATACACATTTAGACTTACTCTACTATGAGGGACAATAACCCAATTAGACATGCCATCCCAGTACCAAGAATGTGTTACCCCTTTAAACTGTTGGCCAGTAGGTATCACATATACCTCCAATCAGTACTCTTGGCTACCCTAAAAAACTTGATGGTAAGACCCTATTGTTGAAGACAGCATATACTTGAATCATAGAACATGTGGAAATCAAGTTGGTATTTTCCTGGAAACTTCATCCCTACGGGCCAGTGTTTGTTTATACTGGAAGATACTATCCCTACTACTGATGGAGAAAAATTACCCTCAGTCTCACCCAGTTGTGAGCCCTAAAGGCAACAACAAGGATTGGCTTGGCAAGATGTGCCTACTCATGCAATAGTGTTACAAATGTTATGACAGTAGGCAATCATTTCATGTTTGGATTGCTGAGCTAGAAAAAAATATTTTATTTTGAGAATTTCCTACATGAATACTGCGTTTATATAATTTCTACTTCTCCTTTTTCCCTATATAAATCCTCCTATACCTCCCAATCTCTCTCTTTCTCAAAGTTGATCTTTTTATTGTTCATATATCTATATATAACTATACACACATGCACAAACACAGATACACAAACACACAGACACACATCACTGAGTCTATTTAATGTTGCTTATGTGTTTATCTAAAACTGACTTCTTGGGATTGGATAACCCTATCAAGGAAATAGTTCCAAAAGAAAACTGTTTCTTTCTTTCTCAGCAGCCATTAATTGCCTATAATTCTTGATCTATGGTTGGACCTTCAAAAATAACCAGGATGGCTAAGACATCACCAAGGATGCAATAGCAGCAATTAGATCCTGGAGTTAATTGACAGTTGTCCAATTGGACTTAAGTCAAACTCATTAAGAGAAATCTTGACTGTAATGTAAACATAACCAACTATCCTGGCTAATGATGTCATGGGCATAGATGAAAACCTTCTACTTCCATTTCCCTAAATCAGTATAAATTCTAACTGCATTCTAAAACCACATACTTATCCACAAAGAGAAATATATCTCTCACTGTTCATCAAAGACCTTCTTTTTTAGCCAAACAGAGACTATTACAGAAATCCATAACACATCAAAATGTAGAAAACATGGGGTGCCAAACCCAATCCATATATCTCCACATAATGCTCAGGGTACATTGCAGAGGAGGGGGAGGAATAAAAAGATTGTAAGAGCCAGAGACCAGAACCTCTGCTTTAAATATTGTCTACTATATATGGCAGAGAGGTCACACCTATGAAATCTCGAAAATATGATCACCTAAACAAGACCCACGTTATGACATCAGCCACATGCCAATATTAAGACAAAATTTTAAAACTTCCTCTTTGACCCAAACCTTTGGAATTTTGTCAAAGTTATAGTTGCATGTTATTCACAATAGATGAAGAATTCAATGTCACTCCTATCAGAAAAGCACAGAATACAATTTTCTTATTTCTCAAAAATTTCATTTATACTTTCATAAATCAGAAGAATAAGGTGTCATTACTTTCCTATGGCACATTAAACCATATTTGGGGATTTTTCCTAAGGACATGTGAAGCTATAAAATGTTAACACTTCTGTTTACTGTTGAATTTTTGAGAGCTATGGATAAGCCATGCTTTTTCACTCAGGAAGAGTTTTAAGACTATAGATTGTTGAGATCTACATTGCACACACAGAAGCAATGATGCCAAGATTTTGAAGGATTCTCAGTATTACTATTGAGAATATTCACTTTGGAGGTGAAGCAGATAGATAGATAGATAGATAGATAGATAGATAGATAGATAGACCTTAGGACTTAAGAAAAACCATAGACTTTCTTCAAAATCTTATTCTTGTTTTTTCATATGACCTAAGTTTGTCCTTAAATTCTTGTCTGTAGCCATAGCTAGAGTTCCTACCTACAAAGCTTGTACTTCTGTACCCTGGCCATGTGTTTCCTCCTTACATTGTCCTGATTCTCTT
The DNA here is from genome assembly GCA_902729485.2 of Mus minutoides. NCBI lineage: Eukaryota > Metazoa > Chordata > Mammalia > Rodentia > Muridae > Mus > Mus minutoides. The sequence goes on from LR749617.1 coordinate 1,420,193, forward strand.
CTGTACCACCGGCCCCTCTCCTTTCCCACATCTGTAAACCTATAGCAGAATCTTTTATCAAAGCCCTATTGAAACCTAGTCTCTCTATACCATTTCAGAAAGCATTTCACTTAAAAGGAATTGTATCATCCATACAATCCATCACACTTTCTCTGGATGACTTCAACCACACAATAGTGTTAACTCCCTCCGGAGAGGATTAGTGTCTGTCCCATTTAGAAGAGCTCCTTGATTTGGAAAGAGCTCAATAACTATTCTGAAGATGTCAATAAAAAGTGCTTAGGGCTTCCTAAATCTCAGAGTTCCCAAGGATTGCCTAGAGGCTGCTAAAACAAGGATTTCTAAATACATAAGTACTACCTGCTCATTCTGTATAACACCACTTGTATGCATATTTCCTGCTCATTCTGTATAACACCACTTGTATGCATATTTCCAAGGTGAATGTAACAAGCAATAATGAAAAGAAAGACCATAAATTTGAAAACAGAGAAGGTAGGTGTGTAGTGGAATCTTTTAGGGGAGAAAAGGAAGTGAGAAGTGTAATTATAATATTAAAAATTAAAAGAAATAAAAAGTGAACAAAAAATTAAAATATTATCAAGGGTGAGATATTAAAATTTAGTAGGTCTGGGGTGGAGTGCATGTGTGTTGATGATGCAGATGCCCTGAGCAACCAGCCCCTCTCAGTAAGGCACACATACACACACACACACACACACACACACACACACACACACACACACACATAAACCCAATGTGTAGGAGTGGAATTATTCTAGAAACCTTTTTCTTGAGGATAAAAGTGTTCGATGAAAACTGACTAGCCCCATCTTACCAAGATTATTTAGAGTGTTAGAACGGGATAAGCAAAGGTATTGGTTAAGTAGGAAGAAATAAAATTATGTTCCTAGAAAAATAAGATATGATACATTGCTTTTTATATACCTTGCTACTATAGCAACTTTACATTCTTGTGCATTATTTTTGAAATTTTGAATCTGTCTAAAGGGCACTAAAATACTGTATTAATTATCAAAAATAAAAAATAGGTAAGAAATTAAATATAATCATAAAAAATTAAAATGACCTAACATTTTAAATCCAATGTATAGGAAAATCAATGACACATATAGAATACAGTTAATCATTTAAAAATGCCTTCCTTGATCTAACATGAATGTTTAGAAAGTCAATCTTAGTGTCTTAGTCAGGGTTTCTATTCCTGCACAAACATCATGACCAAGAAGCAAGTTGGGGAGGAAAGGGTTTATTCGGCTTACACTTCCATACTGCTGTTCATCACCAAAGGAAGTCAGGACTGGAACTTAAGCAGGAGCTGATGCAGAAGCCATGGAGGGATGTTCTTTACTGGCTTGCTTCCCCTGGCTTGCTCAGCCTGCTCTCTTATAAACCCAAGACTGCCAGCCCAGAGATGGTCCCACCCACAAGGGGCCCTTGATCACTAATTGAGAAAATGCCTCACAGCTAGATCTCATGGAGGCATTTCCCCAACTGAAACTCCTTTTTCTGTGATAATTCCAGCTGTGTCAAGTTGACACAAACCTAGCCAGTACACTTAGTAAACACAAGACTAAATTAAGCCAGTAATTTTTGGGAAAGCAAAGATGGCTGATGTTAGGGAAACAAAAAAAAAAATGGATTTTCTAAGATCAACTAATCATTCCCCATTTTTGTTGGCATCAAGAAGAAAAACAGCAGGAAGCGAGTCTTCAGGACATCATTTGACATTAGCTAATAAAAGCAGAGACGACAGGGGTCAATGACAAGGGACACTGACACATTTTGTGGAGAGCTGTCTGTAAGTTCTTTCCTTCTGTGCATGAAATGCCTTTGGTGATGAGTGAGAGGCTGACACTTAGCCAGGGGGAGACTCTGAGTGGCTCTTCATGACTTGAATGGAGCTCAGAGAGCTACAGTTTATAGTGTTTACCTGTGCAAGCACCTGTCATTGATGTAGTAGATATGTTAACCTGATGGGTAATTTCTTGTTATTTTTGTTATTCTTGATTATTGATACCAGTTGATACTATATCTTGGGTAGTTTTGGAATGGCAATCCAATATTGATATGAGATTTTATATTCATATGATATGATTTTAATTGTTAAAATAAATGTGTTGCTTTATGATTATTATGATTATTATTGAAATCTTCTGTGTACTAGTTATTAAGCCACTAATTCTGCTACTGTCCAACCTTATTTTGGACTTGTTAGAATAAAACAGAAATTCTATACTCTTTACTAAAATAAAGTCCCAACATGTGTCATTGTAGAAAAAAATTCTTCCTTATATTTTAATGGTAAAAAGCAATCTCAGATGTTTCCCTGGCATCCTGCTGACTCACCTGTAGGAAGGGCTTGGGTACCTGCCTGTCTACAAGCACATTACAGCTTTCAGCCTAAAGTATAAGTCACAAAACATAGCTTTGATTAAGAAAAGGGAAGCAGAATTAATCTTCTGAGAGAAGCATAGCAGATGACTAACTGGTCAAAACCCTTGAAATCTTATGAGCAATTTTCTAGTATGGAACTGTAGATTCCATAGATATGACTGTTCAAAACTAAGCCCAAAATACCACAAAGCAAAATATAACAAAAAAGGAAGCATTTCTCTGTTTTCAAAATGATGAGTAGGCCTTGAAAAGAACATGAATATGAAGCATCTTTCTCTGGACTATGTGTGAAGCCAAAGAGAACATCCCCTGATAGAACCTTCTTGACAGGCATCAGCTCCATGAGTAATCTATTTTAAAAGCTATTTTTCAGAGTGTCTGTGCCATTCTGTATTTCCAACTAAGTGATTCATTTTCACCGAGTTCTCATCTGCATTTTGGAATTCTGATTACTCGTTTTAGTTATTCCAATAGGTGCATTGTTTTCTGTTTATATTCATTCCCTAATGAAATGTTACTTTTTATTTATTGATGCACTGAACACAATTTGTGAGATTATTTTCAGTGTGTGCTTTCTCTGCAATGAAATGCATCATCAAATTTAGTTCTAGTTTCTAATTAGAATGTTCACTTTTTCCATTGAGTTTTGAGAGCTCCTTTTACATATTCTTTTAACTGGTGTTCTGATAGAAAATATGAATGTTTGGTTTGCAAATTTAACTGTTACTGCTTGTCTTTTTTTTTTTTTTCATTTCAGTATTAACTATTTGGTAGGACGAACTTTTTGATTTAGACTATTTCACCATTTCAGTTTTTGTTACTTTTTGTAAAACCCGTGGCTACTTTCTTCTCTTACTTCCACAATGATCCTTAGTCTCATATTCAATGAACCTTTGTCAGTTATGAGTCTCAGTAATAATCATCATCTACTCTGAAAAGAAGCTTCGTTGGTGACAGTTAAGAGACACATTCATCTCTAACTATAAAAATAAGAACTTACAGCACACTTTGTTACTATGTCCACCTAGCAGAACAGTAAGTAGTAGGTTTTTCTCTTGGGGCATATGACCTAGCCATCCGTTGAGGTTTGTCCCAGTTAAAAATACATAGCATGGATTCGGTCTTGTGATATGGACCTTAAACCAAACCACAAAGCGGTTAATTCCTCCTATAGCATTCATGTGTTATAGCAGTTGGTGTATTTTGCCAGGTCGGTCATTATTGCAGTTTGCAGGGTTCATAGCTGGGTAAGACTGTTGATTACATGTCTCCTCTAGTAGCATGTATACAACATTCCAGGAACATGAAGTCTAACCAGCCAGTAGGTGTGGGGGCCCACTGCCCACGGTAAATCCCTACATTCGCAGACCGGGGTTCCCTGGAGGAAGTAGTCCGGGGCTGAAATGACATTGGGGGCGGGGAAAGAAAAATATCGCCAAGGCTACATGGCTGCTGCTCAAAGCAACTGTTTAATGAAGAACAAGCACTGGGGGGTTGTGGGGGAGGGAAGGCCCCGCCCCCCAGTCAGTTCTACGCAGGCGTCTGGCATTTGGCGGGAAGCCTGAAGCATTGTGGGATGTCCCTGGGCGGAGCTGGGGCTCTGGGAGAGAAGCAGAAACAGACCACAGAGCACTGGGCTATCGCTTAGCCTAATTAACAAGACAACGGATGCCACACAGAGGGCGGCCCTCCAAGGCTGGTCTCCGCATCCGCAATGCTGATGGGGGAAGGGACGCCACAAGTAGGGTTGAAAATCCCAGGTTGGTGCCAGGGTGATATAAGTTACATGCAGCATAATGTACCCAAACATTTCATCAATGAAACATTTAGCCATACTTTTAATCCTGAATTCGAAAACCAGGGAACTACTAAAATAAATTACAGTCTGATATTAATTAATTCAATCAAATATATTATACAGGCTTTTTGTGATGGAGTGGATTTAATGTCACTATAAAACTTGTTAGAATTTACTTCAGCAAGAACTGAGAATGCTAGCATGTAGCTGGAGTTTACCCAGAATGTGATTGGAACTCTACAAACTGAAACATATTATATTTTTGAAGTAATTTTCAATTATTGCACAATTATATACAAGACCTATTTGATAGGAATATATGTTTCAGGACCTATCTGGATCCAAATGATATAAAACATACTGAAAGTACTTTAGTTTGAATCTGGAAACATGAATCTAAAGCACAGGGAAATAGTTGTGGCTCAAAAGGGAAAGAAAGATTAGAATATGCAAATGGTCAGTTAATCTTAAATGTGGTTAAGAAGCTACTATGAATGTCAAAATAAAAGATTATGACTTTGTGGGGATCATCACTGTCTGTGGTAATGATCATGAGGGTGCAGTTGCTGCAGATGACAGAGCAATCATCATCAGTGTAAAAGCATTTAGAAGTGCCATCAACAAAGGACACTGCAGTGAAAGACAGCAAGTCAGAATCCTCATCCAGCCCGGTGTGGTGGCACATGCCTTTAATCCCAGCACTCAGGAGGCAGAGGCAGGCGGATTTCTGAGTTCGAGGCCAGCCTGGTCTACAAAGTGAGTTCCAGGACAGCCAGGGCTATACAGAGAAACCCTGTCTCGAAAAACAAAACAGAATCCTCATCCATCTGCTTTCACTGGAAATAGAAACACTGAAAAACAGTGTGTCAATACATTTGGTCTCCTATACATTAGGTCTCCTATAAAATAAGAGTGGAATTATACTAAGAACAGGTGATTGTTTGGAAGGCTAATTCAAGTATGTGTACTTTGACTTTAAAGTCATTCAAGAAAACCAGTGATCCTGCAAACATCACAGTCTTAAAGGACGGGCTTATATGTAGACAATGAATGGTTATGCTTGGGACAAAGTTTAAGTTGGTTTTCTAGATTAAATAGTGAAAGAAATTTCTTCGAGAATAATTCTAGAGTGATACTTATATTCCTTTAGGTGATTCTAATTCATTTTAACTGTTATTGGTTACCTAAAACATATCGTGTTATATTTGATGAGGAAGAGAGAAGACAAGAAACAAAACATGTGATAGGAAACAGTCCCTTAAAACATGTGATAGGAAACAGTCCCTTAAAACATGTGATAGGAAACAGTCCCTTAAAAACATGTGATAGGAAACAGTCCCTTAAAAACATGTGATAGGAAACAGTTCCTTAAAAACATGTGATAGGAAACAGTCCCTTAAAAACATGTGATAGGAAACAGTCCCTTAAAAACATGTGATAGGAAACAAGTTTGAGAAATAGTTGTCATTTGAGATAAATTTTATAAAAAGGTACATTCTTTTTTTTCTTTACTTGATTAAAAAAAAATAACTTTTCATACAACCCATTCTGGCCAATTTCCACTCTCTCATCTCCTCCCAGATCCTCCCATCCTCCTCTCACTCAGCCACCGCCACTCCTTCTTTCACTCTAGAAAACAAACAGCAAAGTTAAAAAAATAATTATTTTAAAAAGAAAAAAACACACACATACACATATACACACATGCAACTTGTAAAATCCATAAAAACACAAAATTGGAAGCATAACACACAAGCAAGTCACGTGTATAAATGCATTAACAATAGCAAGCACTGAGGAAAAGGAGAAGAATCTTTGACACTTATACATTGCTGATGCAAGTGTAAATGAGAAAAAAAAATCTGGAAAACTATTTAATAACATTCTCTGCAGCTACTATTTACAAGGTTTCTGGTTCCTATAATTCACAATGGAATTTATATACCAGAGAGGAGAGGCAGGAAGATGGGGCAGGAAAACTGTGTGGGGTGTGACAAAACTTTCCCTGGGGAGATGCAACATACATAGCTATGCACCACAGATAGGGAACCCACAATAAACCAAAGTTTGGATACGACTGAAGTCCAGTTTGGTGAACCAATGAGCTTTATTGGGGTTGCATTCAGGATTATGAGTAAGGGGTTATTTACAGGAGCAGAAATGACTCAAAACAGCTTCACCATCAAACCCCACAACAGCATAAGTGACAGCTCTCAAAGCTGAGAACCCACAGCACATACACAGCCTGCAGGCCGCACAACAGACTGAAGAGTATTCTTTCCAAGTGCCTCCAGCGCTCTAACCTCTTCCAGGCAGCTCAGCTGTTTCTACATCTTCCAGGCAGATGGCCTGAGAATCTTTACAGATGTGCTTGTCTGAGAGTCTTCTTTGAAGCTAGGCTTCATCTAAAAGTGACCCTCAGCTTTTTTAGTTTCCTCTGGCAGGGAAGGGCCTAGTGAATATGGTCAGTTTCAGGGACTTCCTGGAGCTAATTTGAGTTGTTTACCTTCCTGCTTTAGGAGCTTCCCTGAAGGATGGAATAATTCAATCTTGGAGGAAACATATTCCCATTTGAACTATCTATGGAGACACTACAGAATAAAAACACGACGACTTAAATTTATTATGGATGCTTAAGGCCTACACTTAGGCTTGTTCCCATCTAACTCTTTTAACTTAACCCATTTATTCTATTCTTAATTCTGCCATGTGACACGTTAGCTACCTCTCCTTCAGTCATGGCCTGCTTCTTCCTCCACTTTTGGCTGCCCAGAGTTCCTATCTCTGCTGGAAGTCCCACCTATTCTTTCCTCAGCTGTAGGCCATCAGCGTTTTAATAAACCAGAGAGTGTTTACAAACTATTATGTAGCCATATGAATAACAATACCAAAGTCCAGTCTACACTCAACTCTCTGCTGGCACAGAATCAGCAATTACATAATACAAAGACAATCTTTACACAGTGCACAATAATATTACTCCAACAAAAAAATGTTACAGAACATTTGAAAAGTCATTTCCAAAGATACGGTAGCAGTGAAATTCATAGTAACTTTAAATAAAAACCAATACTCAAGTCCATTAATACTGAGTTATTATGTAACCATAAAACAAAGTATATTATGCAATAAAAAATAACAAAGTATGCTAACAAAAGAATACTTATTAATCTCACAATTATACAATATCCATATACACATAGGTTTTACTTGTTCCTATTGTAAAGTTTCAGATTTGCTTAGCACCCTATGCCTGTATGACAGATGTGAGTAACTCAGAGAAGAGGGTGTAGTGATATAAGGAGGAAATGAGTCAAGGAATAGTTAGAATTCTGGACGTTTTTGGACTGTTTTTTTTTTTTTTTTAAATTGTTGCCTGTGGTTATTCCTGTTCTGTGTCTTGGCTATCTGAATGTGAATGGAATGTGGCCATCCAACCTTGATCCTTCAACCATACCTTCCCTGCCTGCTGACATTTCTATACCATATAAAAAGTGTAACATAAAAAAAAATAAAAAAATAAAAAAAAACAAAAACAGCAGGCCTTTAGGCCCAGGCTTGAGAATGTGACCTTTGTGACTCAATGCTCCAAGGTATGCTAATCATAAAACAGATAGCGACATTCCTCCACCCACCTGCTTCCTGTGTTCTGGGAGTGTTTGTTCAAAAAGGTCACCCTGACCTTTGCTAGAACCTGCTATGGAACCCTCTATGCAAATGTGCAATTGTTAGAGGCTCATAGAAACTGTCTTGAGAAATAACCACACAATTATCAGGTATTTTTCTTGTGACTTCCTACTTCCTCATGACTCTTAACTGGTATTTTTGGTATTTTCCAACAACGCCCTTCCCACCCCCTTGAGTTGTGGTTTCTTCCTTTAAATACCCCCTTACCCAGCTACTCGGGGTCCACATAGACCCGTATTTGGTGTATGACTGTGGGCCCCAGAGCACAACTGGAATAAAAGTCCTCTTGCAGTTTGCATCAAGACCGTTTCTCGTGAGTGATTTGGGGTGTCGCCTCTCCTGAGTCAGAATGTGGGGGAGTCCTTTGGTGCATTGGCTGGGAAATGCGACCACCCCTCACACCTGAGAACCACTTGGAGGTATGGGGATCTCCTCTGGAATATGTGCGTGCCGACTGGTGTCTCTGTTCTGAGTGTCTGTTTTCTGTTTTCTGAAACTCGTGCTTGTTGTGTTGGTTTGTCTGTGTCTCATCCTTTGTTTCTGAAGCACAGATCTGAGTTTGGATCCACCTGAGTTTATACTGATCGGTCTAAGCTTTGGATTCTGACCCACCTGAGTTTATACTGATCAGCCTGAGTTTGGATCCACCTGAGTTTGGCTTAAAAATTGCCCTGGGGAACGCCCAATCTTGTAGGGACCTTCGTCCCATCTGTAGGTCGGTATCGAGACTATAACCTTCTTGTTGAGAACCAGCCATCTGATTCAGCGACTGAAAGATCCTAAGAAAATGTAACAGGCCTCAAAGACCCCGAAACTAGAAAGAGATTTCATTATTAGTAGAAAGCCTTTACATAGCTAAACATAATAGCCTGAACATTTCTTGAATCTGTGTGCTTGCCCCTACTGTTCTTTGAATGCATGTATTTGCCAACTGCTATAGCTCATTGCCAAGAGTTTGTGGGTTAGTTGATAGATTGAGATACAGCTCACTGCNTGCAGCTGTGCACCCGAGCATAAAGATCTTCCGTGTACCTATTTCTTCTGTAGAAAGAATGGATATTGTCAAATCAGAAAAATCCCCTACTCCCTCCTCCTCCTTCTCTCCCTCTTGAGGAACCATAAAAACTGGGTCCTCTTTTCCCTCAGGGTCGACCCCCTGTCCCCTGCGTGGGATACGGGTCGTCCCGGAGCTCTGATTAAAAATCCTCATGCTTTTTTGCATCAAGACCGGTCTCGTGATTCGTGGGGTGCACAAACAGCCCGTGTTTGAAATAGGGGTATTTCTGATTAGATCTTACATTTGGTGCATTGGCCGGGGATTTCGTGACACCCCAGGACCCCGACGACCCCTTGGAGGTATGGGATCCCCTCTAGAATGTGTGTTTGTCGGCCAATGTTTTGAATGCCTGTTTTCTGGTCCCTGGAGTGTGTGTGTGCCAGACGGTGTTCTGGTTTCTGGTTTTTGGTTTTCTAAAATGAAGGTGTGCTATGGTGCTAGTTTGTTATGTGTCTAATCCTTCGTTTCTGTAACACAGTGATGCCTGAATTTACATGTGCTGTGTCTATATCTGGTGCGATCGCAGTTTTGGTTTTGCGGATGCTCAGTGATTGAGACTGCTCTCCGGGAGGGAGAGCAGAGTGGATAAGGGTAGACGTACCCAGGCGTCCACCATTCGTACGCCCTGGGAGACGTCCCAGGAGGACAGTGGGGGAGAATCAAGGACGCTTGATAGACCCCCGTGTGTATAGTCAAGAAATTCTTCTCCTTGACGATCTGTGTCAGAGTCCTGAATCTGGGCAAGCTGACTCTGGTCGATGCGATATCGACGTTGATTTTCGGTTTTTCTCTCTTTTCCTCTATGTTTGTGTCTGCCATGTTATGTGTGTGTGCTGGCAGTGTCTCTGTTTTGTTTATATGTGAGAATTTGTGATTCGAGTAAAAGAAAAAAAAATGGAATTTCATGCCAGTTAGAGTGCAGCCCTGGGGCCTGATCTGGCGCTTAACATCTGCCCCTCCCCTCCCTGCTGCTGTGGGCTCCAGCCAGAGACGCTGAGAGAGCGCCATTGTGGGGCCGTGCGCCCACTGCCCACTGCTCAAGGCGGCGGCAAGCAGCAAGCGGCAGGGACAGTGGCTTTACAATTCTTAAAGAGATAGCAACTCTTAGGTGTCTGTGTGAGTCTTATGTGTTAGAACGCCGCTGAGGGGCCATAAATAGTCTCAATTTACACAGCAGAAATGTTTTAAGTATAAATCTTCTTTAAGGACTGTCCAGAAATTAGAGACATAGACAGTCAAATTGTTCCTCTAGAGT
>LR749617.1:1431092-1471893 GCA_902729485.2 Mus minutoides
TGCAGCTGTGCACCCGAGCATAAAGATCTTCCGTGTACCTATTTCTTCTGTAGAAAGAATGGATATTGTCAAATCAGAAAAATCCCCTACTCCCTCCTCCTCCTTCTCTCCCTCTTGAGGAACCATAAAAACTGGGTCCTCTTTTCCCTCAGGGTCGACCCCCTGTCCCCTGCGTGGGATACGGGTCGTCCCGGAGCTCCGATTAAAAATCCTCATGCTTTTTTGCATCAAGACCGGTCTCGTGATTCGTGGGGTGCACAAACAGCCCGTATTTGAAATAGGGGTATTTCTGATTAGATCTTACATGACCCTCTGGGTCATTTCTCTGGTTTTGGTCGTCCCGGTGGAAGCAGATGAAGGTGTCTTTGTGTTTGTTGACAGTTTGTGTGCTGTTTGTATTCTTAGTGACTAAGATGATGAGACAAACTGTGACTACCCATTGGACTGAAGTTAGGACTAGAGATAATTTACACATGAGAGAATGGGTTTGAGAAAAGCAGTACTCTCCAACTATCTAGAGATAATTTGGTGAAAGAGAAAAAGAAAAAATAGACAGTATCAATTGGTCTTTGGAGTCCTGCACCTGTAGTTAGGAGTCTAGTGTGGCTGGAGAAGCCCTGCTGGGAGCTGATTGTAAACACTGCTCTTAAGGGGACCAGCAGCTTCTCAAGTTCTATGGTAAGGGAACTGATGGCTGGTTTTCCTACAAAAATATCTGTGCTTGTGATTATTGGATTCATCAGGTAACAAGGAGCTCCTCTCTTAAAATTACAGCTAGAAAAATTAAGAATTTTGTTTGGATTAAATAAGCAAATGTATGCAACCATTTCATTTTTGTTTCTGAATATTTTTAAAGGTATAAATATGTTTTATATATACATGTCTTGGTTATAGATTATTGGCTCATAAGTTATTGGTTGTGATTAAAAATTCAAAATATTGGTAACAGAAAGTTGGCTTAAAACTGGTAACTCTGGGTTGGAGTAATTTAAAACTACAACATGTGGCATGAGACAACCCAAGGAAACAGGTCTCTAAAGATATGCCTGAATTGGGTAATATTCTATTACATACTTATCCTAGAAACCAGACTTTTAAAAGATAGGATTTAGGGCAGTTTCTCTTTGAGGAATTAGGGGCTGCACCTTCTTGAGTTTGTGTGCAGGAACAGGCAGCCAAACTTTGTAGCCAGTAATGTTTTTGGTGTTGATTTTTAAAAAGAATGGATTGTTTACACTGTTAAAATTGGGTTTTGCTTCCCAAAATTGTGGTTGTTCTCTGGTGTTACAAGAGAAATCGAAAGTGAAGGCTTCTCACGAATCAGGGCTACCACCTAATCCATCAGCTCCTCCAAAATCTATCCCGAGATTGAGAAGCCTCCTGTGGGTACATGGAGCCGAAGAGCGCAGAGTCCGGACGGACTCCGGTGGACCCGCCCAACCTCAACCCCTTCAGTACTGGCCATTTTCTTCTGCTGATCTTTATAACTGGAAAACTAACCACCACCCTTTCTCAGAGGATCCCCAACACCTCACAGGGTTGGTGGAGTCCCTTATGTTATAGCCTACTTGGGATAATTGTCAGCAGTTGCTGCAGACTCTCTTCACAACCAAGGAGCAAGAGAGAATTCTGTTAGAGGCTAGAAAAAATATCCCAGGAACAAAGGCTTCATGCCCTTGCGATAGTACCAGTTCTAGTCTAGTATAGTCCGCCTTCCCCCTGGGCCATTGTAAATTCCTGTGTATGGGTGTAACTCAGCTATCTATAGTATCTACTATAGATAAGTATCTACTCTAGTTCCTCCCTAGACTACAACCTTCCTCCTTTCTAGATAATGGTAAATTCTTGCATATGGGAGTAGCTTGCCCTGAGATTTCTAACTCTTATCCAATAACATAGTGTAGGAAAGCATGCAAGACCCTCCACATTATGGCAGGGACAAATCTGGGGCATTCTAGCTATGAGAAAGCCAAATTTCCAGGAGACTACGTTTCTGAGAACTTTTTGCTTCATGACTGCATCCAGGTTTTGGGGGCCTGTCACATGTTTCACTTCTGGAGTGGATGTAGGAAAATACAGCATCTCCTAATGCACATCATCTTTTCTGCTTTGTCCTCTCAGTCTTTCTCTTTCTTCACTTCTCCAGTCTTTAAAATCACCTCTGTTGCTTTTGTGTTTTCTTGCTACTTCATAATACTTTTAAGTCACTCTGTTTCTTTCCTCTTCACAGGGACCTAGTACTCAGAGACCGAACTTTCTTGTCCAGCTCAAGGAAGCACTAACAAAATGAGTGTTCCAATATATATGCAATAAAAAGTTTAATATCTCTGTTCACTTAGCCCAAGTTTTTATGGGACTGTTAACAGAGAAAGCATAATCTAAAGCCAGAGTATGGTTAACCTCCATTTATTTCCCTAGTTATATGGATTCCAGTTGTGGTGGTTTTAATAGCTTGGAGGAGCCTCATTAACTTTACAAGGCAAGGCTGGATTTACAGAACCAATATCTATCTATGTGCACAAAGCAATACATGTCGGTTCCGTTTTTATTGGAGGTTCTCTGCTTCCTTTCCCCCTCTAATACAGATGTCTTTTATGTAACAAAAACAAGAGGCAATTTCCAATCAATTGCAGAGGGTCGGGTTTCTCTTACTACTCTCTCAGGTATAAGGATGTGTCTCAATGTTAATGGAATCTATGAGGGACATCTCATATTAACATAATCTGTTATGTTATTTTGAATATTAGTTACTGTATAGACCTTGCCCCTAGTATATTTTTAGGGAAGATATTTTTCAAACACATTTTAAGTAAACTTTCAGAACAAGCAATCAATTATTGCTAACTCTCACTTTTTTTTATTTCGTTTATTCTGTTTTAACTACCTCTAAGTTGCAGGGATAGACAGTAAGATTATGAGATACAGTGTTCCTTATTGTTATTCAGCTCCAAGTAGTGTTGCTCTAGAAGGCTCAAGCATTCAGAGCACATGATGAATGATCAGTCTGGGACCAGGTTGCAACCTCAGTCACTACTAGCAAGTCTAAATCAACATTTGACCAGCAGGAAGAGAAACCTCACATAACAAAGAACAGTTTAGATTAAGACATGTAAAATGTATCTGTATTTCCTAAATTATGAAAAATTGCTGTTGATGCCATAACCACATAATTAGGTTTTTCTAAAGCTTGTATAAATTATAACACATAACCCTCTGTTCTCTCTTCCTCCCTTGCTCTTGCTCTCCCTCTCTCTCCCTCTCTTCTACAGAATATGCCTAGCTCCATTTCTATATTGGTGACACTTTCCTGAGTTCTTCCTAGAAGTTTGAGATGTTCATGTCCCTTGTCAATGCCTAATACAAGAATATTTTTCTCCTGACAATTCTCCCTACATGTTTACTGAGATCATATGATGCGAATACAGTCTATTGGTGGATACTGTCTCTCCACTCTTCTATTAGTTAAGTCAAGATCCTAAAACTCCGCCTGTCACTCTGTCCACAGAAATTTAAGATTGCATTATTTCTTTGTTTGTGGGTTGGTGGGTTGGTTAGTTAGTTAGTTGGTCAGTTTTGGTTTGAGGTTTGTTGTTATTGTTGCAACTGTTGTGGTTGTTGTTTGGGTTGTTTTGTTTTGCTTTGCTTTTGTTTTCAATTTTAGAAACAGGTCTCTCTGTATAGCCTGGGCTCTCATGAAGCTCACTCTCTAGTCCAGGGTAGTCTTGAACTCAGATATTTACCTGCCTCTGCCTCTGCCTCCTGAATGCTGGGATTAAAGGCATGCACCACCACTGCCCAGCTCATGTTTCTGAACTTTGTATCATTTTTTTCTTCTATATAACCTAAACCCAGATTTCTTCTTTTGTTAGCAAGAAGATTCAACTTCTCCTTTAAAAGTGATATGTAACTGCTATTATTTTATTTCTTCTTTCTCAAATAGGAAAATGATCTGCAAGGATACATTTCATCAATTATATAAACTACCAGCATTTTCTTCCCGCCATATTTTCTCAGAATAACAAAGAACAAATGAAAAGAAAAGTAGATAAAATGCTGTAAGAAGTGAGGATAAGTATAAAACAAACAGGAGACAGGAAAAGATGAAAACTTATTATTTATTTGCTTATTTGTGGTACAGAGAATTAACCCAGAATGACATGCATGCTGGATAAGCATGCTAACTCTCAACTACATACACAGACTCTCTTCCTTTTTCTTTTTCTTTTTTTTCTCTTTTTTTTTTTTTTTTTTTTTTGGACAGGGTTGCACTAAGGGCCCCTGAACATCCTCTGTATTGCAGGCATGCCTTGAAGATACAGTCTCTCTCCCTGCCCTCTGTGTAGTCAGGGGTACAGGCCTGTGCCACCAGATCGAGCACAGATAACATCTTTAACACAGCTTTTATCCCTAAAACCTTAGACCATTCTGCCAACAACTGCTACTTAAGGAACTTTCTGTTTTACTATAATGAAGATCTTAAAGAAAAACTTAGGAGTATCAGAGTATAACTTTATAAAATGTAATGCACGAAAGAAGGGTATTTGCATTTCCCAATATCACATTCTTACCTGAAATAGGATTTTAGACGACTATTTATTTTTGCATGAGTGGAGAACATGACTTGCTTCTGATGTTACTACTTTGCTGGGGTTAGTAGACATTTCTATCCCAGTATCTAGTTGGTTTAAAAGAAGCCAGAGTAATTTGAACAAAAGAAAAACAACTAAATTTCTTTCTTCTTTCTTTTCTCCCCTTGTAAATTTTCTGCAAGTCTGAAATCTCTCTTCAGCAAGTCTCTGGACTGATGCTGCCACCTAGCGTACATAATCTGGTATTTTTCTGCCTTGAGTAGAGAGAACTCAGACACTGTATGTACATGCCCTCTCCGTCACAAGTTTCATGACTAAAATCTCTAAACAAAAGACAGATTCACGAAATAAAAACATAAAATCGTTTACTATAGGCTATGTATAACATGTGAATCTTCATGGATGAACAGTAAAAGGAACAATATGCCTAAAACAACAGAATATATAAATATTTATGCTTACAGGAATCAATGAGAGGGTAAAGTTCATGAATCAATGGCAGAAAGCTGGTCAGAGCACTTGCTCTGACCTCTGTGTTTTGTCCTCCTTACTCCTTACTTTCATCCCCAGATCAGAGGGAGACCCTGGATCTTGTGACTTGCTGTGAAGTAAGGTCGGACATGCTGATGATCCCTTCCAGGTAAGAGGCAGAAGAGCTGAGAAAGCATCTAACTTCTGCTGTTTCCACAGTGCATGTGCATGTGAGGTAGCATAGCCTGCATCCTGCCCTGGAAGCCTCTTGTCTCAAGGTCAAATATTATTCTCATCCTGCTTTCACCAAGTGTGATAAGATCATTAGACATTTATCACTTTGGGAACATTCCATGCCTGAGAAAATTGAAACTTGACTTGTTGGCTAAATTCTCCTGTAGAATTTCTAACATTGAAATCAGTTTTACTCTCTCTACCTAACAGCAAAGTGTCCCGTTCAAAGACATGAGAAATTGTACTAATGTGCCAATAATATAAGTTGTTTTCTTGAGGTCCTTTCCTGGAGTTTAATGAATAGGCCCCATGTCAGTTCACTCTGATCATTTCATTTGTAAGGACTTTGTGGTTGAGAGGTAAGTATCACTCGTGGAATCCTGTGGCAGTTGGCAGCATAGAAATGCAAGTGCAGGGCCTGTGGCTTCATTACTATGTGATGTATGACAGAAGGAGCCAGGATGTAACCCCAGGTCCTGATGTATAGTCTATTTCTTACCACAAGTTGCTTGAAAGGAGTAAAATTAGAACTTTCCATAGTCTGACCCCTGGTGAAATCCCAACTTATTATTTGAAAAAAACATGTTATAATTTCTCATTGTAGAAGTGACATAAAAGTAAATTTGCAGAAAAATGAAACAAAAATTACATGAAAATAAAGTTAATCTAGTATGGTTTATTATTCTTGTATTATTATTGTTATTATTATTATTATTATCTAGGGCAGCATTTTACCATGTAATCAAAGCTAGACTAGAACTTAAGATCCTTCCTCAGATTATAGGCACACACTACCACATGTAGCTCACTTTTGTTGAATTTTGGATTAAAGGCACTATGGTGGTTTGAATAGGCATGGCCCCCCAAAGACTCACATGTTTGAATTCTTGGCCTATGGGGAATGACACTATTAGGAAGTATAACCTTGTTGGAGTAGGTGTGACCTTGTTGGAGGAAGTATGTCACTGCAGAGGCAGGGCTCAGAGGTCACCTATACACAAGCTCTGCCCAGTGTGGAATGACAGTCTCCTACCGACTGCCTTGGGATCAGGATGTAAAACTCTTACCTCCTCCTGCACCATGTCTGCCTGGATGCTGCCATGCTTTCCACCATGATGATAATGAACTAAACCTCTGAACTGTAAGAAAACCCCAATTAAATGTTTTCTTCTCTAAGAGTTGCCTTGGTCATGGTGTCTCTTCACAGCAATAGAAACCTATATAACTGCATACCACAGGAGTTTTCAGTTATCTTGTATTTGATCCCTGGGTCCCACATGGTAGAAAGAATAAATTTACCCAAGTTATCCTCTGTCCTATACACACACACACACACACACACACACACACACACACACATCTTAGGGGAAAAAAAATGTGTTCATTAAAATCAGACATTAAAAGGGGCCAGAGGTGGCTCAGAAATTAAGAGCACTCAGTGCTTTGCCCAGAACCTAGATTCAATTCCCAGCACTCACATGGTAGTTCCCAACTGTTCTTTAATCTAGTTCCAGGAGATCCGATGCCTGTTGTTGATGGCCCTGGTGTTGTTCTATTTTGATGTTAATTCCACTTTCCCAGGAGGGGTTGTCTGGACCAAGGAATGAGTCATGTACTCAGGTGGCTTCTTGTGAACCATCCCCCAATGAATAAAGGAATCATTCACTGGGCTAGTAGGCGGAAATTCTGGGTTGGAGGGAGGAAGAGAGGAAGAGAGGAAGAGAGGGAAAAAGGAAGAGAGGAAGAGGAGAGAGTTAGGATTTTAGGACAGGAATAGCACAAACAGGACAAGATATAGCTACTAGCATCTTCCAGATTAGATGGAGAATCTGCCAGATTCACCACTGGAGAATTTAGATTTAATATGGCTGACAAGATTAGCATTCTAGTTGTTGCGCCCAGAGATTGAGTTACCATTGTTTCTGAACTAAGTGTGTGTGGTGTTCTTCTTCACAGAAAAAAAAAGGGGGTACAACAGCAAAGTGTGGGTTTGCCTGATGTGCACCACAAAGGCTGTGGGGGTTTTGAAGCACAGGGCCAGCATGGTAATGACCCGCCAGTGGGAACTTAGTGATCTGGGTGGGAAGATTTTGGAGCTCTGAGTCAGTCTCCATGACATAAGAACTGGCTGGCGCGACCTCCAGGGCTGACAGTAGTTGGGTCAAGTGCAGGAGCTTGCTGTTCATTTTAATATTTCCCACAACAGATGCCCTCTTCTAACCTCCTCCTGCTTTAGGTACACACATGGTGCCCATACATGCATGCAGGGAAAATACTCATATACATAAAATAAATACTCAAAAATGTAAAAACACACATTCTCAGGCAAATGGATGGAACTTGAAAATATCATCCTAAGTGAGGTAACCCAGTCACAAAAGAACATACATGGTTTGTACTCACTGATAAGTGGCTATTAACAACAACAACAACAAAAGTCTCAGAATACCCAGGATTCAATTCAAAGACCATATGAAACCGAAGAAGTAGGAAGACCACACCAAAGTGTGGATGCTATAGTCCTACTCAGAAGGGGGAAGAAAATAATCTCCAGAAGTAGAGGGAGAGAAGAATCTGGGAGGGAGAGAGGAGGAGGGGGGAAAAGGGAACCCGGTTCACATACAGGAGGAGATGGAGAATTACAGATGGTCAGAAAATTGAAAGGAGGTGTGTAGCAGTGGGGGAACAGGAACTGGGAGCAGCCACTAGAAAGTCCCAGATGCCGGGGAACCCAAGAGGTTCCCAGGAGCCAACAGGGACAACATTAGCCAAAATACCCAACAAAGGGGAGAGAGAACCTGTAGAGACCACATCCAATGGAGAGGCACTGCCCCCGGCTGAGGGATGGGGCCACCTACCCACCTTAAAAATAATAATGCAGAACTCCAGTCAAAAGGAAATACAGGAACAAATAGTGTAGCAGAGACTGAAGGAAAGGCCATCCAGAGACTGCCCCACCTAGGGATCCATCCCATCCACAAACACCAAACCCAGACACTATTGCTGATGCCAAGAAGTGCTTGCTGACAGGAGCCTGGTATAGCTGTCCTCTGAGAGGCTCTGTCAGAGCCTGAAAAATTCAGATGCACACAGCCAAACATCAGACTGAGAGTGGGAACCCCAATAATGAAGTTAGGGCAAGGACTGTAGGAGCTGAAAGGGTTAACAAACCCATAGAAAGAACAATATCAACCAACCAGACCCCTCAAAGTTACCAGGGACTAAACCACCAACCAAAGAGTACACATGAGGCCACCCATGGCTCCAGTTGCATATGTAGCAGAGGATGGCCTTGTGGGTCATCAGTGGGAGGGGAGTCCCTTGGTCCTAAGGAAGCTGGATGAACCAGCATAGAGGAATGCTAGGGGTTAAGCTGAGATTGGTTGGGCTGGTGGAGGAGCACCCTCATAGAAGCAGGAAGAGGAAGGGGGATAGGGGGTTTGTGGAGGGAAAACTGGGAAGGAGGATAACATTTGAAATCTAAATATATAAAATAACCAATTAAAAAAGGAAAAAAAAACTTCAAGTGTAGAAAACAAAAGGCTGGAACCTGAGAAGAGTAAGCCTACATGATTTTCTCTGTGCTGGTATACACAAAATGAGAGACTCTGAGAAGAAAGTGACTGTATTTTGGATATAAGATTTTTAAAGCAAATATCAGCTGGAGTCAGCCTACCGCTTGCTGATCCACATGTACTGGAACATAGACAGTGTGGCCAAAATGGAGTGGCATCTACAGAGAACCTGTGCTCAGGAAGACCAATAATCTTGATCTCCATCATGCTGGGAGCCAGAGTAGAGATCTCCTGTGTCCTGTTAGCAATGTCTGAAGCTGGGCGCGGTGGCACATGCCTTTAATCCCAGTACTCTGGAGGCAGAGGCAGGTGGATTTCTGAGTTTGAGGCCAGCCTGGTCTACAGAGTGAGCTCCAGGACAGCCAGAGCTATACAGAGAAACCCTGTCTCGGAAAAAAAAAATGTCTGGGCACGTGGCAGTGCCACCAGGCAGCACTGTGTTAACAGAGGTCTTTGTGCATGTCAACATCACATTTAATGCCAGAATTAACTGTCATTTCATGGATTCTATGGAATTCCATACTCAGGAAGGAAAGCTGGAAGAGGGCATTGGGGCCCTGGAACTGCTTATTGTCAATAATGATGACATGGCTGTCTGGCAGCAAATAGCTCTTCTCTAGGGAGGAAAGGGATTCAGCAGTGGTCTTCTCTAGTTGAAAGTCCAGGGCAACATAGCACAACTTCTCCTTGATATCATGCATGATTTCCTGCTTTATAGTGTCAAAACCATAGCCCTGCTCAGTGAGGATCTTCATGAGGTAGTCTGTCAGGTCCAAGGCTAGTCAGATCCAGACACAGGATGACCTGGGGAGAAGCATAATCTTCATACATTGGCACAGTAAGGATAACGCCATCTTCAGAGTCCATCAAAACATTGGTGGCTCAAGCAGAAGCACACAGGGACAGCATGGCCCAGATGTCTGTGTGTGTCACTGGGGTGTTGAAGGTCTCAAACAAGATTGGGGTCATCTTTTTACAGTTGGCTTTGGTACTCAGAGGAGCACTGGGGTGCTCCTTGAGGGCCGCACCCCGCTCATTGTAGAAGATGTAGTACCAGATATTCTCCATTATTATCCCAGTTGGTGACAATGTCCTGTTGGTTGGATTACTTCCGGGTCTGGATTATCTTCTCAGCCTCTTCTCCTCCGTAGGAGTCATTCTAGCCCATGCCCACCATCACACCCTGGTGCCCTAGGTGGCCTACGATGTAGGGAAAGATGGCTCCAGGAGTGTCATTGGCCACAAAGATGGCTTTGCATATGCCGGAGCCACTATAGACAAGGAGCACAGGGGTATGTGGTCGTCCCTGGAGGACTGATGGGTGTGGACCTGAAGCATAGGAGCTGTGAGGGACCCACGCTCATGGGGATACTCTGGCTTCACAGTGCTCATTTCTCTCTTAATGTATATATAACAGTCTCTAAGTTAGAGGCCAGCCAGTGGAGTGAATTTCGGACCAGAGAGGGCCATATAGAGACACGCTGTCTCGAAATTTTTTTTTAATTAAAACAAATAAATAGTTTTTAAACTCTGTATATTACTGTCTTTGTATTTAGTAGTAGCAGCTAGAGAGTTCACCAGTTAAAGGCGAGGCTCACAACCAAAAAGGTATTTTGTATTAAATGTGGGTAATTAAATGTGAGTTTATTTTAAAAGTATAAAAACGTTAATGTAAACACTTTACTTACTAAGGGGAAAACTGTGCTAATAGCCTTTTTATGTTTGCAAATTGCATTTACTCTATCTGAACAGGTAAAAGAAGCTTGTGTCTCTTTCATAAGTATTATCTTTGTGAATTACTTTTCTTGTTGCTTTAATTAAAAAAAAAACTAACAAAATCAATTAATTTAACTAAGAACGGAGTGATTTTGGCTCACAGTTTAAATGAGCAGAGTCCACCACAGGAAGAAAGTCCTAGAGAAACAAGGAGCAGAGGTGTGCATTAACACATAGGGGTTGGTCTCCAGAGCTATTGTGTGTGCCCGTGCCTCTAGCAATAGCTCCGCCCATTGGCGTGAATTTTTAAGGGTTCCCAGTCTAGTGCCTGGCATCTGCTGTTTACTTTCACCAGTGACTTTCACAGCTGAAGTCTCCATTCAAATCCTTCTGGAGTGTTTAGATTTGAAGGCAATGGAGTTAAAGCTAGGGGGACATAAGCATCAAAGCTCCAGTTAAGTTAGGGAACACCACCTACCTTGAGCATAAAGCCAAAAGAAACAAAGAATCTATCAAGGGGAGCTTCATTTTACCGTGATCAGTTTCTGAATAAAAGCTCCCATGAAGCTCTGCAGTGCGCCTTTGCATGTCCCTGTTCACACTGAGCCTCTAGCATTTTCTGAAGTAGGAACCATCCTGAGAGGTTAGCTTAATCAACAAATTAACAACAAACTGACCACTGCATTATAGATAGCAATTATAGGTGTAAGTATGAGAGACTATGTCTGTGTATGTGGATGAGTATATCAGTGTACCGAAGAGAAGGGGGAAAGGTGTTCACGTGAACAATTCCTCTGTAAGGCATAGAAATATCTGAGTTTCATTATTTCAAAATGTCACTTTAGTCAAGATGTAAGTAGGTTCCTATTCAGGACAAGCCCATCTGTGACACAAGTCCTCTGGGACTGGGTGCAAATCAGTTTGCTCTGAAAAGGGGTATTGCCACTTCCTATGAGGGAACCTGCTTCTCTAGTAATTCATTGTGGGTCACAGCCATCTCAGAGCCAACCAGGCAACTTGAAAGCAAGCATTTCTTATCTCTCATTGAACTCACCCAAGTAGGTTCTTCCCCTGCAATGAAAGGTTTAATCTGGATCCAAGAGACCGTAAAGCCCGGGGTTTTACAACAGATTCCATCTTAGTTTTAGTTATTTTGAGAGTATGTATGCTTTAGCTACTGGGTAAATAACAGGCTCTGAAGGCTTCTCAGAGCGATTCCGTTTTCCAGCAGACAGGATTTCACCTTTTTCCTTCCCCGGCTCTCTCTCAGATGTGCCGAGAAGAAACAGCAGAGAATAGCATGCATTTACTTCCTCTCAGAATAAGCCACATGCATAACTGGGTGCTGGCCTGAGTCTTAGCTTCTCTTCTGCCTCAGCAGAACAAAAGGACACCAAGAGTGCCCAAAGAAGTGTGACACTGAGAACAGAGTCAGGAAGTGGGTGGAATCCAGGGAACACAGAATCACAGGCCTGAGAAGAGAGAGAAACTTTCTGCAGTGTCTCTGCGCGGCTTTCAAGGTTTAAGATTAAAGAACCCCAGGAGCTGAAGGGGTCTGCAACCCTATAGGTGGAACAACGATATGAACTAACCAGAACCCCCAGAACTCGTCTCTCTAGCTCCATATGTAGCAGAAGATGGCCTAGTCGGCCATCATTGGGAGGAGAGGCCCCTTGGTATTGCAATCTTTATATGCCCCAATACAGGGGAACGCCAGAGTCAAGAAGTGGGAGTGAGTGGGCAGGGGAGCAGGGCGATGGGAGGGGAGAGGGAACTTTTGGGATAGCATTTGAATTGTAAATTAAGAAAATATCTAATAAAAAAATTGAAAAAAAAGAGCTAAGAAATCTCTTGTTCTGTTCTACGTGATACAAATCAACAGAACTTTCACAAATCTGAAAAGTCAGTCGTCAAAAAGAAACTGGGATAAGATCCACAATGTCTACTTTTAAAGTGGAAGTCGAGAAATATTGGAACTGTCAAACAGAGGCCTCATTGGAGATTTTAATTTTTTGTTTGATTTTTATGATTAATTTCCCCAGTCTTTTTAATTGGATATTTTATTTACTTACATTTCAAATGTTACCCCCTTTCTGTGTTTCTCCTCCAGAAACCCCCTACCCCACCCCCCATCCCCCTGCTTCTATGAAGGTGTTCCCCTACCCACCCTGGCATTCCCCTATAGAGGAGCATGGAGCCTTCACAGGGTCAAGGGCCTCTCCTCCCATTGATGCCAGATAAGGCCATCCTCTGCTACATATGCAGCTGGAGCCATAGGTCCCTCCATGTGCACTCTTTGGTTGGTAGTTTAGTCCCTGGGAGCTCTGGGGGGTCTGATTGGTTGATATTGTTGTTCTTCCTATGGGGTTGCAAACCCCTTCAGCTCCTTCAGTCCTTTCTCTAACTCCTCCATTGAGAATCCCTTGCTCAGTCCAATAGCTGGCTACAAGCATCCGCATCTGTACTTGTCAAGCTCTGGCAGAGCCTCTCAAGGAACAGCTGTATCAGGCTCCTGTTGGCCCGAGAGTAGTGATGTTTACAAAACTAGTTTTCCCAGTCTTACTCTTCCTTAGTGCTACTGGACCATTGCGCTCAATCATTCACTGTAGCTAGAAGCGCCTTGGCCTCTATTGCTTTCTTCTACCTTAGCAGAACAAAGGAGAATCTCTTCTCTGTCCCAGATGCCCTCCCATCCCTGAATAATTATCTGATGCCATCTCTGGATTTTATGAGTATGTGAAGAGTCAGGTTCTCAACCAAACCTTCTTAGGTTCTTCAAAAACCTTGGGGAAGTCACTTTTCTGAGACTCCACTTCTACATCTTCAAAATGAGCAAGTCTCGATCGTGTCTCTGTTTCCGGTTCTTGAGTTAATTCCACAAGTGCTCCACTACCCACACCTCCCTTTGCAATAGCCACCTCACCACAATGGGCACACACGTCCAGCACTGATATTCCTCAATCAAGATGTACTTGTGAGCAGCACACACTCGAGCCACAAAACCCTCGCTGGACTATGAATATAGGTTAATTTCTGTTCCTTTGCCATGAATGTTAAACAACTGTCCCAAATGTTTCTGCAATAAACAAATGATCTAGTCAGTTTTGTGATAAAAGTTTTAAAAAATATAGAGATGTGTGAAAACACAGCTGACTGTTTTGTTTACCAGAAAAGCATACGTAAAGAGAAAAAAAATCTCCCTCTAATGCCTTTAATTTTTAGCCAAAATATTGCTTTGAATAAATGAATAATTAACAAGTGTTTAAAACTGTCTTCCAGGGGCTGGTGAGATGGCTCAGCAGGTAAGAGCACTGACTACTCTTCCAAAGGTCCTGAGTTCAAATCCCAGCAACCACACAGTGGCTCACAACCATCCGTAACGACATCTGACGCCCTCTTCTAGTGCATCTGAAAACAGCTACAGTATACTTACATATAATAAATAAATAAATAAATAAATAAATAAATAAATAAATAAATTGTAAAAAAAAAAAAAATCCTGTCTTCCAATGGGGCATGAAAGTGGTATTTTCCTGTCTTAGAGACACTTCCTTAAGGGCTATGCATCTATTCTGTATATACGAGTCACACATGGAATAAAAGAGCACAAGTGACATCTTAGACATGAGTTCACTATGGTGTACTATATTAAAGACTTTATGTCTAGTCTGGTGGTATTTCAAGGTAGTAAAATATGTAAGAGTGGGACCTGGTGAGAAGTCTTACATCATTGTAGGTGTGAACTTGGAAGGAACTGAGGACCTGATTTCATCTTTCTTACCTTTCTTATTTCTTAGTTGTGATGTGCTGCCTTGCCACAGTCCTGAGAGGACAACAGACCATGGTTGCAACCCTCCAAACAAGGGGACAAAATTAAACTTTGTTCTTCCTTTATTGATTTTCTTTAGGAATTTGTTAAATTAACAGATGGCTAATGTACCACCTTATCACCCAACACTAATGAAAAATAGAGAAATTAATATTGGAATACCAGACACTCTGAAGATGCTCTTTAATGGGTTCAAGAACAATGCAAGCAAATCTGGAGTCCTTGGGAAAGCCAGCTCAGGGCTGGACACGGGGAGAAGGGTGGCTGTCTGGGCAAGTCTCCACAGTCAGAAGCCTGAGCTGAAGCTGGTCGCTTCCTACAAAGAGTTGTGAGCTCTAGGCATACCTTATCTACTTCTGTAGTTTCAGACTTGTCCTTAGGAAAAATAGAAAAGGGTGAATAAGATCATTTCAACTATTTTATGAGATTAAGCTGAAATATTCTTTAAAAATGAGACTTTATTTATAAAAAATGCTCAAAGATTCCTTTGAAAAACTACTTAAACTATGAAACAAGACTTCCGTCTACAAAACTGATCTTTGGATAAAAAAAGAAGTTCCTTTAAAAGGCAAATTCATAATTTTATTTACACACAACTTGACTATCAAAAACAAAAACAAAAAACAAACAAAAAAAAAGCCAGAATCTATGAGGTGAAGATATACGAAACATCACGAATAATTAGAGACAATTTCTTTTTTATAAGTGACAGTCATTAAAAACATTCATGATTTTACAGCTCTTCCATTAGTCATAGTAGCTACTAGCGAAGCTTGCACCCGCGCTGTGAAAGCCTCTGATGAGTGAGAAACAGACACAGCAACATGGGCTCTGGGACAGCATGAAACGGACGGGCGGCCTTACGTGAAGTTTATGACTGGAAGGGAAGTTTGCTGAATGACTTCCTTCACTTCTTTTAGAGCTAATTTGTGTCCATGTCCTAGGTTATATTTTTTAGCATTTTTAAATTTTAATTAAATTATAGTTACATCATCTCTCCCTTTCCCTGTCATCCATCGAGCCCATCTTATGTCTCCCCACTCCAATCTCATCCATTAAGAAATATTAGCAGCTATACCTAGTGGTTTCCATCTGTGATTCCAGCATTTAGGAGACAGAAGTAGGCAGATTTCCACACATTTGAGGCTAATCCAGGCTACAGAGTACTACCCACCGCAAAAAAGCAAGACTGAAAATGAGGGAGTAAGGCTAAGACACTTCACCTCAGCGCCCATCCTTTCTCTCTCTGCTTCCTGCACTTTCCTTTATTCCGGCACTCTGCTCCTTCCCCAGATGTTCAGTGCCTCGGACTGTATATAAACCAGAGCACCTGGCCACTGTCTGTCTGTTTTTTAAGCAGAATTGAAAATTCTTCCATTCTGAGCAAGTAATTGTTTAAAACCCCGAACCCATTATTCATCTAGAAATAAAAGAACTATAATCAATCACTAAGGCATGTATGAATCATTAGAACTTACAAAGCACCTGATCAGAATAATTTAAATGCAACCTTAGAATAGTCCTTTGAAGTTGCACGCTATTATTCAAATCACTTATAAAACTGGAAGAAATGTTTCAAGGCTCTGTGTGACCTATCCACTGTCAGTGAACCAATTAGTAGAAAAGGATGATTTCAACTATTTTCAATATTTTTAACTTAAACAGAATTATATCACTTCCCCCTCCCTTTCCCTCCCCCAAGCCCCTCCCTGCTAACTAACCCCTTCCAAACCCTCACATCCCCACCCTTCAAATTGATAGCCTCTTTTTCTTTGGTTATTATTGTTACATGAAATAGGTTTTCGACTCAAAAAAATCCAAGGTTTCAGTGAAATATTTTGTAGTACTAACCCAGACCCACCAGACATGACCTACTTCAGCTGGGCTTCTCAGTACGGTTTTTCTGTTGTTGTTGTTGTTGTTGTTGTTGTTGTTGTTGTTGTTAATTCACTTACCATGAGTCGTCATCTTCATGATCAGAAAGATTTAAAAACATAAGAAAAACATATAAACAATCTCTTGGCTAGTCTTTTACTTCTGTGTAACAAGCATGACCATCTATGAATTTATGTATTTCATGAAATTATTATAGATAGAGGTCATCTTGTGTGAAAGGCACTAAGTGCTATGAACACTGCAAGAACTAAGTTGTCTAAATTAACTCAGTATTTTTAGTAATAAAGTATTATTCCGCTTCCCCTCATATTGCTTAGGAAATTTTCCAATTGCTTATTTTCATTTTACTTGTTAATCTCTTTTGCTGGAATCCTTCCTTTCTACAAGTAACCTAAACTTTTCTAAATTTGTTTACATTTATCCTGATCATAAACCAATGAAGAATTTTGTCAGAATGTGCTAAAATTAAATGTCCTACTTTGATCTCCAAGCTTTTTATTTCCAGCCAATGGTACACATGGTACACATACCATACACACACACACACACACGTAGTACATGCCATTCTTGTCTTCTAATGCTCATAGT
The DNA here is from genome assembly GCA_902729485.2 of Mus minutoides. Classification (NCBI taxonomy): domain Eukaryota; kingdom Metazoa; phylum Chordata; class Mammalia; order Rodentia; family Muridae; genus Mus; species Mus minutoides. Next base: position 1,447,991 of record LR749617.1, read on the forward strand.
TACCAAACAGAATGTATATGGAACTCAGAATATATATAATCAATATACAGCCACACGTATGGTGCAGACCACATTCATTTGAAAAAAGGTTTGTTGCCTGCTCAGCTCATGGTCTCTCCTCAGACCTGAAGGGATGACATCAGTGCCATGATTTAAATACACACACACACACACACACACACACCTCATTTTCTTGAACTCAAGTCTTCTTTGCCTCTCATGTGCTGCCCTGGTATTGTTTCTGAATAAGAAGGGTATAAATATGAATAGGTGTCTGTAAATATGAAGAGGTCAACAGCAGGAGATGAGTCGCCATGAACAACTCTGTTCTGGTTCCATATGAAGTTAAGTATTGTCCTTTCAGAGTCTGTAAAGAATTGTGTTGGGGTAACTTTTATGGGGATTGCATTGAATCTATAGATTGGTTTTGGTAGGATGGACATTTTTACTATGTTAATCCTACAATCCATGCTCATTGAATATCTTTCCATCTTCTGATATCTTCTTTAATTTCTTCAAAGACTTAAAGATTTTACAATACCAGTCTTTCATTTGCTTGGTTAGGGTAACCCCAACATATTTTATATCATTTGAGTTTATTGGAAAAGGTATTATTACCCTGGTTTCTTTCTCAGTCCACTAGTCATTTGTATATAAGAGGGCTACTGATTTCTTTGAGTTAGTATTGTACCAAGCCTCTTCACTGAAGCTGATTATCAGCTGCACAAATTTCCTGGTAAAATTTGGGGGATCACTTATGTATACTATCATATAATCTACAAATAAAGATACTTAGACTTCTTCCTTTCTAATTTGTATCCTCTTGATCTCCTTCAGTTGTCTTATTGCTCTGGCTAGAACTTCAAGTACTATACTGAACAGCTACAAAAAGAGGGGAGAATATAATTACTGATTTTAGTAGAATTGCTTTTAGTGTCTCTCCATTTAATTTGATGTTGGCTCTAGGTTTGCTGTAAATTGCCTTTATTATTATTATATATGTCCCTTATATTCCAAATCTTTCCAGGACTTTTATCATGAAGGGATGTTGGATTTAATCAAGGGGTTTTTCAGCATCTAATGAGATGATCATGTGCGTTTTTTTCTTTCAGGATGTTTATAGGGTGGATTACATTGACAGATTATCATATTTTGAACCATCCCTGAATCTCAAGGATGTAGCCTACTTGATCATGGTGGATGATCTTTTTGATGTGTTTGGGTATGTTGTGTATTCATTTTCATTGAATCCTAGAAATTCTTTAAGTTTTTTCTTATTACTGTCTTAACCTATCTTTCATTCAGTAAAGAGTTGCTTAGTTTCCATGAGTTTGTAAGCTTTCTGTTGTTTCTTTTGTTATTGAAGTTTGAAGTCTATTTTGTCAGTTTATAGTTTGAAGTCTATTTTGTCAGATATTAAAATACATCAGCTTGCTCCTTAGGTACAGTTGCTTGATATACCTTTTTATACCCCTTTACTCTAATGCAGTATCTATCCTTGATGTTGAGGTGTCTTTCTTGGATGCAGCAGAAGGATGGATTCTATTTTTGCACCCTTTCTGTTAGTCTGGGACTTTTTATTGAGGGAATTGAGACCATTGATATTGATATATAACAATGACAAATGATTGATGATTCCTGTTATTTTGGTGGTAGTAGTGGTAATGATCTGTGTGTGTGTGTGTGTGTGTGTGTGTGTGTGTGTGTGTGTGTGTGTAAGAGTGTATGTGTCTGTAAGACTGTGTGTATGTAAAAGTGTGTGTGTAAGAGAGAGTGTGTGCCAGTAAGAATGGCTAAGATCAAAAATTCAGGTGACAGCAGATGCTGGCGTGGATGTGGAGAAAGGGGAACACTCCTCCACTGTTGGTGGGACTGCAAGCTTGTTCAACCACTCTGGAAATCAGTCTGGCGGTTCCTCAGAAAATTGGACATAGTACTACCGGAAGATCCAGCAATACCTCTACTTGGCATATATCCAGNAGGAGCTGAAGGGGTCTTCAACCCTATAGGTGGAAGAATAACATGAACTAACTAGTTCCCCCTGCGCTCATGTCTCTAGCTGCACATATGGAAGAAGATGGCCTAGTTGGCCATCATTGGGAAGAGAGGCCCCTTGGTCATACAGACTTTATATGCCCCAGTACAGGGGAACGCCAGGGCCATTATGTGGGAGGGGGTGGGTAGGGGAGCAGGGCAGGGATGCGGGAGGGTAAGGGGAAATTTCTGGATAACATTTGAAATGTAAATGAAGAAAATATCTAATAAAGAGAAAAAAACAAAAACAAAAACATAATGTTTCACAGGGGCTATGAGCAGTTCTATTTTGAAACTTATTAACTATTATTAATGGCTAAGGTAAACCAGAAAAAAATCACTAGACCTTTAATTCTAAAAATAATTTAAAAAATTTTTTTAAATTTAAAAAAATAAAAAAATAAAAAAGAGAGAGAGAGAGAGAGAGAGTGTGTGTGTGTGTGTGTGTGTGTGTGTGTGTGTGTGTGTACACGCGCGTGCATGCACAAGTGTGTTTCCTCTCTTTCAGTTTTGCTGGTGTGCTACTATTGATTTCCTGTGTTTTTAAGTATATTGGGGTTGGAGTTTCCTTATAATCCCTTCTATAAGGCTGGATTTGTAAATAGATATTGTTGAAATTTGACTTTATCATAGATCTTGTTTTCTACATCTATGGTGATTGAAAGTTTTGGTGTGTATAGTAGTCTGGAATGGCATCTGTGACCTCTTAGGCTCTGTAAGACATCTGGACTTTCTGACTTTTAGAGTCTCCACTGAGAAGTCAGGTTTAATTCTAGTAGGTCTGCCTTTATACATTACATGGTCTTTTCCCCTTAAAGCTTTTAATATTCTTTTTTTGTTCTGGACATTTGGTGTTTTGATTATTATATGGCAAGGCTTTCTTTTTTTTAAGATTTATTTATTATTATATTTAAGTTCACTGTAGCTGTCTTCAGATGCACCAGAAGAAGGCGTCAGATCTCATTATGGATGGTTGTGAGCCACCATGTGGTTGAACTCAGGACCTTCCGAAGAGCAGTCGGTGCTCTTAACTGCTGAGCCATCTCTCCAGCCCCCGACAAGGCTTTCTTTTCTGGTCCAATCTATTTGGCATTCTGTATGCTTTTCATGCCTTCAAACTCATCTCCTTCTTTAGGTTAAGAAATTTTTCTTTTTGATTTTGTGGGAAGTATTTTCTGGGACTTTGAGCTGGAATGTTTCTCCTTCCTCTATTCCTATTATTCTTAGGTTTGGTCTTTTCATAACATCCCATGTTGCCTGGATGTTTTGTGTCAGAAATTTTCTAAATTTGATATTGTCTTTGCCTGATTTATTTCTTTCTTGTGTTGTATCTTCAGTGCTTGAGATTCTCCCTCCACATTTTGTATTCTGATGGTGACGCTTGCATTCCTAATTTTTCTTTTCCATAATTCCCTAAGTTTCTGTCTTCTTTATTGCTTCTAATGCCATTTTCAAGTGTTGAACAGTTTTCTTTGTTTCCTTCAACTGTCTGTATTTTCTTGGCTTTCTTTAAGGTATTTGTTCATTTCCTTTAAATTTTTGATAAATAGACAAATAAGCCTAACCTTTTATTATTATTGTATATTTCAGGGTTGTTTTGCTTAACTTAGTTTATAGAGATCAGCTCTCAGATCAACTAAGAACTCCCCAAATTTGCCTTCAAACAAATCACATATTTAATTTCAATGGTATCTTTTCTGTCAGCATCAATCGAAACCTGTAGCTACAAGTATAACATCTACAGTGGCTAAGGATCCTCACAATATTTGCTGCCTCCCAGACTGAGTGGCATATGAAGTCACCTCAAGATGTAATTAGATCCCAAATGCTAAGCCCCTACTCTGGAGATTTAATTATATTTACTAACATGCAAATTAATAAAAGTAAAGGATGGTCTTTTAATATCTAATTTGCTTATTGTTTTCAAATATTCCAGTAAGTCTTTCCTCCCTTGGAAACCAGACATACTGAAACCTCCAGAGTCAGAACAGCTGAAGCAAGCAAGTGATGAGTGAAGAATTAGTGATGGTAAGGAATATTCCAAGATTCTTAGAAAGTGAAAGGTAGCAATTGGCTCTTCATGAGGAAGCACTAATGGCCATTGAAATGCAAGAATCACCAACTTATAAAAGAGTGGCTAATCTTTGCCTTAATGAGCTCTTGCATTTGTTATTTCAATGCAAGACTATCTCTGGGTTCTCTGACAAATGAACTTTATGCTTCTACTTCTTTCTGTCAAGACATCCATGACATTTTCAACCCTTCTTCCTCCCTGCCTTTAGAGGTGTAAACTGATTGATACTATCATGCTAACCCTTCTTCCCATGCTCTACCTGAGGTTTTCCTTAGTTACTACACTCTGTGTTTCTAATAATTATACGTGGACCACATGGACTCAGAATCTTAATTTATTCTATTTTTCTCCATGTATAATTTTTCAAGTATATTCTCTTGTAGTGTGTGTTCCCCAAGGTCAGGTGCTGTGACTTGTAATTCTTCTAAGTGAATTAACAATTTCTTGGAATACTATGGTGGTTTGAATACACTTAGCACAGGAAGAGGCACTATTAGGAGGTATGGCCTTTTTAGAGTACATATAGCCTCATTCGAGAAAGAACTCCCCAAATTTTTCACTGTGGTTGTGGACAATGAGACCCTCCTCCTAACCATGTGGGAACCATTCTTCTCCTATTGGTCTTCAGATGAAGATGTAGAACTCTCAGCTTCTCCTGTACCATGCCTGCCTAGATTCTGCCATGTTCCAGCCTTGATGATAATGGAATGAACCTCTGAACCTGTAAGCCAGCCCCAATTAAATGTTGTCCTAATAAGGGTTGCCTTGGTCATAGTGTCTGTGCAGCTGTAAAGTCCTAACTGAGCTAAAGGAGTCTGCAACCCTATAGGAGGAACAACAATACCTGGTTACTGGTTACTGGTAATAATACTGGTTACTGAACTAACCAGTACTCCCCCCCGCCAGAGCTGTGTCTCTAGTTGCCTATGTAGCAGAGGATGAGGATGACCTAGAAGGCCATCAATGAGAGGAGAGGCCCTTAGTCTTGGGAAGATCATATGTCCCAGTACAGGAGAATGCCAAGGTCAGGAAGTGGGAGTGGGTGGGTTGGGGAGCAGGGGGGGGTGTATAGGGGACTTTGGGGGATAGCATTTGAAATATAAATAAAGAAAATATCTAATAAAAATTTTAAGAAAAAAAAAGAGACCAGCATCACTGAGGTGACATCTTCTGAGAAATGTTTTCTGAGATCATAAAGAAGCTGTGTTCCAGAGACAGCCAAAGTTGTACCTCATGTTTTAGCTAGACTTGGTAATATGTAAGAATCACTCAGACGGTACTAGTTTAGAAGGTATGAAGGGGTCATGAAAAGTAGCTGAGGCTTGTCACTGTGAGAGGCCAGGGAAGGCCATTGGTAAAGGAGCAGCCTCAGTTGCAGTTGATGGCCCAGGACTGAAGGGGTTGTGCAAAGAATTTGAGGATTGAAAACATGAAATGAGCCTATGTGCAGTGGATTGAAGATGCTTAGCCCAGGGAGTGGCCCTTTAAGAGGTGTTGCCTTGTTGGAGGGAGCATGTCACTGTGGAGGTGAGTGTTAAGCTCTCTTTTTTATTTGGGTCCTTGTGTGGTTTAGGTATCAGAGTAATTGTGACTTCATATAACGAGTTAGGTAGTGTTCCTTCTGTTTCTATTTTATGAAACATTTTGAGGAATCTATATCAGGGCTTCTTTGAAGGTCTGGTAGAATTCTGCCCTAAATCCAACTGGCCCTGGGCATTTGTTTGTTTGTTTGTTTGTTTGTTTGGGAGGTTTTGTAATACCCAAAATGAATTCAAGAGCACCCAGTACCTTCCCCCTTCAAAAAGGACTTTTCCAAACTGTACTAGCAGGCCAAGTGCAGAGCCAGATAAAGAAGCTGGTTGACTAAACAAATGTAAAAACATAGTTTTAGCGGTCAAGATGATTAAGCCTACAGCTGCCAAAATAATATCAGCTGTTCTCAGAGAAATAACCATAACAAAAATAACAGTTCTCAGAAGAATTCTCCTACCCCAGCCCCACACTGAATTCTGACAAAAGACCACAAACCACCCTGACCTTGCTAGGCTTCCCTGTGACGTTAACAGCATTGATGTTAATAGCTGACCCATAAGTTCAAGATGTACTATTACTTTGCTGACTAAATCATAATAACCCACCATGGGGGCAAGCAAAGTGAGTCACTAGGCCAGAGGTAGTCACTATGCAAACCAACCAATGCCTGAAAGGGTTACTTGCTACACCAATGAGAACCCTGTTGCTCAAATCTGCCCCTTACAAAGGTATTAAAAGTGTGTTCTTTCTTTGTTCTGGGTCTCTCCTCTGGCCTGCGGGCTGAGAGGGGAGTTCCCAACATGTTGGATCAATAAAAATCCTCATGCAGTTTGCAGCAATGGCGGTCTCTGTGAGTGAGGGTCTTTTGACGAATTCCAACAGTTTTTAATGACTTCTATTTCCTTGTGCAATATGGGCCTGTTTAGATAGTTTACCTGCTCTTGGTTTAACTTTGGTACGCAGTATCTGCCTAGATAACCATCCATTTCATCTAGATTTTTCAGTTTTGTTGAGTATAGGCTTTTATATTAGAATCTGATTTTTTTTATTTCTTCCATCTTTTTTGTATGTCTCCTTTTTCATTTCTGATTTTGTTAATTTGGATACTGCCTTTGGGTCCTTTAGTTAGTTTGGCTAGGGGTTGATCTATCTTGTTGATTCTCTCAAAGAACCAGCTTTTGGTTTTGTTGATTCTTTGTATTGTTCTCTTTGTTTCTATTTGGTTGATTTCCCCGAGTTTAACTATTTCCTGCCATCCATTCCTCTTGAGTAAATTTGCTTCTTTTTGTTCTAGAGCTCTCAGGTGTGCTGTTAAGTTGTTAATGTAAGATTTCTCCAGTTTCTTTACCAGCACGCTTACTACTGTGAATTTTCCTCTTAGAACTGCTGTCATTGTGCCCCATAAGTTTGGGTATGATGTGTCAACATTTTCATTAAATTCCAGGAAGTCTTTAATTTCTTTCTTTATTTCTTCCCTGACCAAGTTATCATTGAATAGAGAGTTGTTCAGTTTCCACATGTATGTGGGCTTTCTGTTGATTTTGCTGTTATCAAAGACCAGCCTTAGGCCATGGTGGTCCGATAGGATGCATGAGATTATTTCAATCTTCTTGTATTGGTTGAGGGCTGTTTTAGTGACCAATTATATTGTCTATTTTTGAGAGAACTTCAGACTGATCTCGCTTATGAATATCAATGCAAAAATGATCAATAAAATTCTTGCAAACCGGATCCAAGAATACATCAAAACCATCATTCACTACAGTCAAATAGGCTTCATCCCAGGGATGAAAGTGTTGTGCTCTGAGTTCACAGGAAACCCAGATGAGCCCAAGAATTGCAAAGTCTGCTGCAACTTGCAAAAGAGTCTTTTATTTTCAAGTTCTAACTCTGTTCGCCTACCTAGCACTCATTGCATGAATGCTGCTGGCAGGCGACCCAGAAGGGAAAGATCTCAGAAAATGGAGAGATCTCCCATGCTCATGGATCAGCAGAATTAATATAGTAAAAATGGCCATCCTACCAAAGGCAATCTACAGACTCAATGCAATCCCCATCAAAATCCCAACACAATTTTCAAAGATATGGAGAGAGCAATTCTCAAATTCATCTGGAAAGACAAAAAAAAAAAAAAACAGAATAGCCAAAACAATTCTGAGGGAATCACCATCGCTGACCTGAAGCTTTAATACAGAGAAATAGTGATTTTTAAAAATTGCACAGTATTGGTACAGAGACAGACACATTGATCAATGGAATAGAATTGAAGACCCAGAAATAAAACCACATACTTACGGACACTTGATCTTTGACAAAGACACCAAAAATATACAATGGAAAAAAGAGGCCCCAGGGAGTTTAGAGGTCTGGTTGGATGGGGGTGGGGGTGGGGGTAAGGACATCCTCATGAAGATAGGGGGTGGGAAGAGGTAGGGGATGTGGATCAGTTGGAGAGTGGATGGGGTGGGAGGGGAGATAAAATCTGGAGTATAAATAAATAAATAAATGACAAAGAAAAAGAACATCTTCCTAGCTGCCTGGAAATCAGTCTTCTAACAGCCTTCAGATGAAGATGTAAAACTCTCAGCTCCTCCTGCACCATGCCTGCCTGGATGCTGCCATGTTCCTGCCTTAATGATTATGGACTGAACCTGTTAGCCAGCCCCAATTAAATGTTGTCCTTATAAGAGTTGCCTTGGTCATGGTGTCTGTTCACAGCAGTAAAACCCTAAGACAGACACTGCCATGCTTAAGATAAAGTGACAAGTGTGTGTGTTCAATCACCACATATATGAAAATAATTTGCTCCCTGGTCCTTTAAAATAATCTGTTGTTTACAGCTTTGTGTTATGCTTTTACATTTTCAAGATGGTTTTGGTAACAGAGCTAACATTACTTTACTTATAAATGTCAATAAAAATGGTGATTTTTTTTACACAGTCCCACTCAACACCTCAATATTTTTATATATATTTGATACATGTCAAACAATTTTTATATGATCCTGTTTATATTTTGGCAGCAAACAAAGTGTACACACTGGTACATATGTACTTCTCAAAATAGATTTGTTGAATAATTTTATTTTATGCTATTTTTACATTATTTCTTTTCTGTTTTTATTCACTGTACATTCTGATCACTGCTCCCCACCCAGTCCCCATGCCCATGGTTCCTCCTCCCACCCCCATCCCCTTTTCCTCTGAGAGGGTAGAGGCTCCTCCGTGGGTATCCCCCCCACCCTGACACATCAAGTCTCTGTGGGGTTAGGCACATCCTCTCCCACTGAGGCCACACAAGGCAGTCCAGCTAGAAGAATATATTCCATAAACAAGCAACAGCTTTTGCAATAGTCCCCACTCCAGTTTGGGACTCACATGAAGACTGAGCTGCACATCTGCTACATATGTGTAGGAGGGAGAGGGTGTTATGTCCAGCCCATGGATACTCTTGGATTCAAAGTTCAGTCTCTAAGAACCCCCAAAAGTCCAGTTTTGTTGATTCTGTTGGTTTTCCCGTGGAGTTTTCATCTCCTTCGGGGCCCTTAATCTTTCCCCAAATTCTTCCATAAATGTCTTCAAGCTCTATCCACTGTTTGGCTGTGGGTCTCTGCATCTGTCTCAGTCTGCTGCTGAATGGAGTCTCTCAGAGGACAGCCATGCTAGACTCCTGTCTGCAAGCATAACAGAGTATCATTAATCATGTCAGGGATTGGTGTGTGCTCAAAATTATTTCATTGAAAGTATAATTTAATTGCATTTTCCCTTCCCTTTTGTCCTTTCAAGCCCTCCCATAGACCCATCTCCTCTTTCCTTCAAATCCATGGCCTCTTTTTGTTTTTACTAGTTGTTATTGCATGCATGTATGTATATACATAAATATTCTTTTTTTGAAGGAAGGGTTTTATTAAAAGTTGATACCATAAACAATAATATTAATAATGCTCTGAAAGTCAAGAAACTTAAATACAGCCTGTTCCGTACAAATAATGATACCTGTAGGCATGATTGCAAGACTGTTTGGCACTGGGGACAATCACCTCTCATGTCCCCAGCTTTCCTCATTTGCTAATCATCCTTTCTGTAGGGTCATGTAGTTTTGGTTTGGGTATTTTGTTTTGTTTGGGTTTTGGTTTCTTTAATTTTGTTCTTAGTTCTTTTATAAGAGATGTATAGAAAACAGAGAATTTCTCTCATTGCATGGGCTTCCTTTTCACCCAGTTCCTTTAACTGTGCAGAAGGTTTTAAGTTTCATGAAGTCCCACTTGTCAATAATTGACCCTAATTCTCGAGCCAACGGAGTCCTACTCAGGAAGTCTTTTCCCATACCTGTATCAAGTAGGTATTGCCTAAGATTCTTCTAGCACTTTCACTATTTCAGGTTTCACAGTATAGGTCTCTGATGTTTGAGGTTAGTCTTTGTGCAAGGGCATTGAGTTCTTCCAACAGCATTTGTTGAAGATGTTTCTCTTTTCCAGTATATCTTTTGATGTCTCTGTCAAATAGTAAGTAGTTAAAGTTATATGTACTCATTTTAGATCTTCGACTTTGTTTCATTGGTCCATATGTTTGTTTTTTGTGCCAATGCCATATTGTTTCTATTACTTTGGCTCTGTAATATACCTTAATATCCGACATGGAACTCCCTCCAGCTTTGTTCTTTGCTCATGATTGTTTTGGCTATTCTGGGTCTTTTATGGTCCTGTGTGTATTTGGGGTTTTATTTTTTCTATTTTTGTGAAGAATGATATGGGGATTTTGATTGAGATTGCTTTGAATATGTGAATAGTTTTTGGTAGACTGATCATTTTCACAATGTTGGTAATACTAATCCATGAACATGGAATGTATTTTTATATTCTAGTGTGACTCTTTCTTCAGAGTTTTAATTTTTTTTTGAATAGGTCCTTTACTTCCTTGGATAGATATATCCCTATATCTCACCTATTGATTACTGCTAGTTGATTCTGTATTCTACAACAGTGCTGAATTTGTTTATTGTTCCAAGAAGATTTTTGTTTTGTTTTGTTTTGTTTTTTGTTTTTTCAAGACAGGGTTTCTCTGTATAGCCCTGGCTGTCCTGGAACTCACTTAGTAGACCAGGCTGGCCTCGAACTCAGAAATCTGCCTGTTTTCATGTTCCTTGTTTATTTCATGATATACTCTGTTTTATCATTGAGACTTACTTAATATTCTGTCTTCTGCTAGAGGTTGATCAGAGGAGGTGGGCAGAGTGGGCAGAGACACTGGCTGTGAGACCCAGGATAGACCTATTGGGGAGAGAGAGAGGCAATCAGTATGTAGGGGATACTCATCATAGTAAAACTTAGCACAGGATGTCTGGTGTCTGTGTATTGGATAGGGTTTTGGAGGCAGTATTAAGGAACCTGTGGGTGGATGCAGGAACTACTCTATTTTTAGCCTAAATCTTGAACTAAGATCAGTGGTGTTTTAAAAAATGCAGTCTTGGGGCTGGTGAGATGGCTCAGCGGGTTAGAGCACCCGACTGCTCTTCCGAAGGTGATGAGTTCAAATCCCAGCAACCACATGGTGGCTTACAACCACCCGTAACAAGATCTGACGCCCTCCTCTGGTGCATCTGAAGTCAGCTACAGCGTACTTATGAAGAATAATAAGAAATGAATCCTTGGACCGGAGAGACCAACCGGAGCAAGCCAGGCTGTCTGGAGCGAGCGGAGCCAAACGGGGATGGCCGGAGCAAGTGGGGACGCCGGAGCTAGCAGGGCCGGAGCGAGTGGGGCCGAACGAGGACGGCCGGAACGAGCGGGGCCAAACCGGAGCAAGCGGAGCCGATCGTAGCGAGCGGGGCTGGCTGGAACAAGCGGGGGCCGTACGGGGGCGGCCGGGAGCAAGTGGGGCTGGCCGGAGCCAGCGGGGTCAAGCAGAGCGAGCAAGGTTGACTGGAACAAGGGGAAAAAAATGCAGTCTTCCTCTAAACTAAAATCATCTTTTTACTAATACCTGGGGGGGGGGGCTTATTGGTGTGGTTAACAGACTGTAGTACAATACTGTATGTCTCTTAGAAAGTCCAAGAATCCAATAGTTGTTCAGTCCACATCTCAGGTTGTCTTCAGTATACACTGAAAACCTGAAGAGATTGGCACTAATGCTAGTGAAGAAATGAACGTGCCAGTGAGAGTGAAGGCAAACAGGCAAAAAGCAAGAGCTTCCTTTTTCCATATCCATTATTCAGGCTGCCACCAAAAGGTGTGGCCCACATATGAAGTCTGTCTTCCCACTTCAGATGATCTGGATTTAGGGTGGGTCTTCCTACCTCAAGAGATTCAATCAAGATAAATCCCTCACTGCTATACCGAGCAGCTTTGACTTTAGCTAACTCTAGATGTAATCAAGTTAATAATCAAGAATAACCAAGATAAAAGACTTTCACTAGGAACACCGAGAGATCTGAATCTGGATGCAGTTACAAACAAAAGCAAAGTGTGTGTGGGGGGGGGGGATTGTGCATAGAAGAGCAATTGCAGCACATTTAAAAACATTTAAAGATTTTATAAAATGACAGTAAATATGTATTTTTAGGTTGTATTTTATTGAAATGTTTTAGGAAATCTTGAAGGCATTCATAGTTCTTTTGCACAGACAAAAATACTACATACAGTGGGCTCAACTAGTATGTAATACCACCCAAACTCATTATGAAAATCAACATAAATTATTTTTTCATGTTTTTCAAGAATGTTTAATATCCAAAAATGTACAGTGTTAAAAACAACTTACCGATGTGTTCAAATGAACAAGTGCTTTTCATAATCTTCAGAAATTCAGCTGTGAATGCTAGAGCTAAGAAAGGTAAAGTCAGTGGCGAAGTAGGGTATAATCAATGTCACCAATGATTCCATGGTCTCCTTCTCATAACAAAACAACACAAAAGAAGATGGTAGAAATCAATTTCAGAGTGTGGATCTTTAGCTATAGGGAAATAACCCTACCCTGACATGGCGAGTTAATTATCTACTGTTGTTCCTGAAATCCAATATACAACACACTTTACATAAGAATGAGACAGTTGAATGGGATATATTCATCATCCAAAGTTAGGATTGACATGGGCATGAGGAGAAGAAATCTGTGTTTAAGGTCATCGCTATAATAGAAATCTGTGATGTGCTAAATTTTCTCCCAAATGTTTCTGTAAGTAATGAGCTCTAATTATAGAACATACTGATATTCTTTCTTTGTTTTTCTTATCAGTTACCTTCTCCTCCTCCTCCTTCTCCTCCATTTCTTTGTCTTTAATCCACAGGCTTTTTAGAAACTGTGCTTTAAACATATTTAATAGCAACGTATAACCATATTTATTCTGACATCAAAGAGTAAGAATAAATAACATTTATCTTACTTAAACATTCAGAACCAAAATTAATTGTTGGACGTCATTTTAAAGAATCATGGTGAAGAGGATGTATTTAAGTGTAAAGGAATGAAGCATGTCATTTTCTGTGATTAAAAACAAATAGGTTTTAGGCTCATCCTTTTCCTCCAAGAGAGGAGTTATTTACTGCCACATGCCTGTTATGTGCACCATCAAAACCCCTACATTTGTCAAATCTACAGCTTCCATCTTTTTTTTTTTTTTTTTTTTGGTTTTTTGAGACATCATTGATACTGAAACTTTACAGAAGACAGTATATAGAAAACAGTGACTTCTAGGTTGGTGCATGAAGGTATCTTGTAGGTACAGTCGGTATTTAAATTACGTCGGGGTTTCCTCTATGAAATACTCTCAAGAATATATAAAGGGCCTCCTTCAATAACTTGAAGGACTTAAAGGTGAAACTCAGCTTTCATATGTGAAGAATTCTACTTCAAGTCTGCCACATTGCCGGGTGTGGTGGCGCACGCCTTTAATCCCAGCGCTCGGGAGGCAGAGGCAGGCGGATTTCTGAGTTCGAGGCCAGCCTGGTCTACAGAGTGAGTTCCAGGACAGCCAGGGCTATACAGAGAAACCCTGTCTCGAAAAACAAACAAGTCTGCCACATTAATTTGGATCTGTCATCTTGCTTCTTTGCCTACAAATTTTGAACTTGCAGCTTACCAGCAAGTGCAATAATGTAAGCCAATGCCTTACAAGTAAATCCAAGAAGACAGGAGCTCCCCTGCTCAAAGTTAGCTGCACAAGAGCCTCCCATACTTTTCCATATTCCATGGTTCTTGTCATCTCTAGGGAAGGAGAAATGCCACCAACACTAAAGCCCAAGAAGCAAGGATGCTGTGCCTTACTGGATATCTGTGAACTTAACTATACTCTTGATTCTATTGTCTTGGTGCAAGAAATAGTGTCAACAGCTTTCTTTATAGATCTTTGAATACATCACATTAAACATTAACTAAGACAGTATGCTTTCTTATCACTAGGTAAATTTGAAGGTATTTCCCTAGTCCTCATGATGAATTATAAGTTACATTTTCTAACTCTTTGTATTTACAGAAGTTGACATTTGGTATCAAGGCTTGACCCTGATCTTCCCTAGAAAGAAACCCAAGTTTTATTCTAAAGAATCTCCTAAAACATCTTCTATCTAGTAGTTATTTTCATATTCTTGTGTTACACATAAGTAATCTTCAGGGCATTAAACAAAAAAAAAATATTTCTGGTGCATGTTGTGTGAATCATTAATATAAGATACAGTATTTGCAAAAATAGATAACTTCCTCTCAGCAGAGTAGAAGGTAAATACTATTAAAATAAATGATAGATGAAATTTACAGTTTACTATGTGAGCAGAAGAATGAGAACATTAACTAGAAACACCTGGGAAAATTGTGAGTAATAAATTCATTCCTCTTTTGCAGTTTTATATTTGTTTCTTATAAATCAGTTACTTACTGATCAGTTTACATCCCTGGGACATTAGCACCATTCTGAATGTGATCTGTGATGAAAAAGAATGTACACAAGTAATTCCTGGCCTCAAATGTAATCAATGTCTGATCAATGTTTAATGGATGCTCCAATGAGTGGCACTGTATTAAAAGTTTCAAATGTATTATTTTCTTTAACAATTCAGCATAGGTTCATTCCCCTCTCTCCCTAAAGAATTTATAACATGAAGGCTCAATCATTCTCACAGGATCATCAAGTAACAGAATAATTTCCTTCTGGGTGTTTGGAACCCAAACCATAAAATTATGATGCTCAAGCTATAAATCAACTCAGTAAAGAAAAGCAAAACAACAAATTAGGGAAATAAGGTAGCAGACAATACAACTCCCAAAGGCTGAAAAATTGGCATTCAATATTATGTAGCCAAGAAAAACATAAGTCTACTCAGAGTACTAGTTATTTTTGTTGTTGTTGTTAATGATGATGATGTTGTGCTAAAGCACTATGACCAAGGCAACTTAAAGAAAAAAAGAGTTTACTTGGGCTATGGTTCCAAAGCAATGCGATTCCACTGTGGTGGGGTAAAGGCAAGTGCAGCTATGAGAGCAGAACAGTAGAGTCCACATCTTTTTTTTTTTTCAACTTTTTATTAGATATTTTCTTCATTTACATTTCAAATGCTATCCCAAAAGTCTCCTATACCCTCCCCCCGCCCTGCTCCCCTACCTACCCACCCACTCCCACTTCTTGGCCCTGGCGTTCCCCTATACTGGGGCATATAAGTTTGCAAGACCAAGGGACCTCTTTTCCCAATGATGGCTGACTAGGCCATCTTCTGCTACATATGCAGCTAGAGACACAAACTCTGGTTAGTTCATATTGTTGTTCCACGTATAGGGTTGCAAACCCCTTCAGCTCCTTGGGTACTTTCTCTAGCTCCTCCATTGGGGGCCCTGTGTTCCATCCTATAGCTGACTGTGAGCATCCACTTCTGTATTTGCCAGGCACTGGCATAGCCTCACACAAGACAGCTATATCAGGGTCCTTTCAGCAAAATCTTGCTGGCGTATGCAGTAGTGTCTGTGTTTGGTGGCTGATTATGGGATGGATCCCCGGGTGGGGTAGTCTCTGGATGGTCCATCCTTTCATCTTAGCTCCATATCTTGCCTCTGTAACTCCTTCCATGGGTATTTTATTCACTATTCTAAGAAGGAATGAAGTATCCACACATTGGTCTTCCTTCTTCTTGATTTTCTTGTGTTTTGCAAATTGTATCTTGGGTATTCTAAGTTTCTGGGCAAATATCCACATCAATGAGTGCATATCAAGTGACTTCTTTTGTGATTGGGTTACCTCACTCAGGATGATATCCTCCAGATGTATCCATTTGCCCAAGAATTTCACAAATTCATTGTTTTTAATAGCGGAGTAGTACTCCATTATATAAATGTACCACATTTTCTGTATCCATTCCTCTGTTGAGGGACATCTGGGTTCTTTCCAGCTTCTGGCTATTATAAATAAGGCTGCTACAAACATAGTGGAGCATGTGTCCTTATTACCAGTTGGAACATCTTCTGGGTATATGCCCAGGAGAGGTATTGCTAGATCTTCCGGTAGTACTATGTCCAGTTTTCTGAGGAACAGCCAGACCGATTTCCCGAGTGAGAGTCTACATCTTCAAATGCAAACACGAGGGGAGATCAGACTAAAAGGAGGATGAAGTTACATACTCTCAAAGTTAAGGCCACAACTCCTAAACCTCCACAGTGTATTCAAACAACAGATTCCATGGAGACAGTTTTCATTCAAACCCCCACATATAGGATTTTGTCCTTCAAAAAAAATTTTTAATTAAAACCAAAAAGAGGGGGGAACCAAAGATTCCCTAACAAACCCCAAAACAAACACGAGAAGCTTTTGTTTGAGTTATGTTCAGGTATGTCTGGGCGACTCCAAAAACGTACAACCTATTGTTGCTGCCTTTGGTTGCCCCCAGAGATGGAAAGTAAGTCTCTATTCCTGAAGACACCATGTACTTCAGAAACATAGAGAACTCTTATCTGGAACTGACCTGAATGTTCCTTCCCTGAAGACTAGCTTTCATGGTACAGAAGGCTCCATGCAGGCTTCCAAAGGAGGGAGGTAACCAACTGTCCTGTCCAGCCTTGATCTCTAGGAACCATTTCAACAACCATTATGAAAAGATAGCCCTAAGGCTGCAGCAGTAGTATGCATACCTTGCTGGTAGCCGCTCTCTATTTGGACTTATGGCACTCTCAGAAATGAAGAAACAGTGTCTGGAACTAGAAAGCTAGCTAATCTCCCATGGCTATTGGAGGAGACTCTACAACCACTAATTTACTAAACTAGCACAATTCTAGTTTACAAACCTACAACAATGTATAAAAACTTACCCTTGCCGGGCGTGGTGGCGCACGCCTTTAATCCCAGCACTTGGGAGGCAGAGGCAGGCGGATTTCTGAGTTCGAGGCCAGCCTGGTCTACAAAGTAAGTTCCAGGACAGCCAGGGCTTTACAGAGAAACCCTGTCTCGAAAAACAAAAAAACAAAAAAAAACAAAAAAAAAAAAAAACAAAAACTTACCCTTATCACCACAGATAAGTATAGCCTTCACCCCTCATCAAGGAAACTTCTCCTTGCAACAGATAGAGACCACCACAGAAAAACTCAATAAGTCAAAATGCCAAGTTGTGGAGAC
This sequence comes from Mus minutoides, assembly GCA_902729485.2. Lineage (NCBI taxonomy): Eukaryota > Metazoa > Chordata > Mammalia > Rodentia > Muridae > Mus > Mus minutoides. Next base: position 1,465,218 of record LR749617.1, read on the forward strand.
CAATTCCAATAGATACATCTACAAAGCACTCCCAAGGCTCAGGGAACACTGTGGAAGGGAGAGCAGAAAGATTGTAAGAGCCAGAGGATCGGGGAGTTAGCTGTAAGATTGTGTCTTCTAGAAACATTGGAAGCTGTCTCCTGAGAGGCACTGCCAGAGACATATATATAGGCAGATGCTCACAACCAACCATTGGACTGAGCATGGGGACCCCAATGGAGGAGTTAGAGAAAGAACTGAAGGAGCTAAAAGGGTTTGCAAAACCATAAGAATAACAACAATATCAACCAACCAGACTAAACCACCAACCAAAGAATACACATGGAGGATTCCATGGCTCCAGACACATATGTAGCAGAGGATGTTACATCATTGTTGTTGGACATCAATAAGAGAGGCCCTTGGTCCTGGGAAGGCTTGATGCCCCAGTGTAGGGGAATGCCGGGGCATGGGGGAGGCAGGAGTGGGTGGGCGGGGGTAAGCATCCTCATAGAGCAGGAGGAGGAGGATAGGATAGGGGCTTTGCAGAGGGGAAACTGGGAAAGGGAATAACATTTGAAATGTAAATAAATAAAATATCCAATGGAAAAAAAATGAAGTTAGCTTAAAAGAACTACATTTAGACTAATACCTTCACATATCACATATTTGATGTCTTTATACACCTGTGTTAATTTTCTAATTTAACTATTTCTAAGATACTTATATATGGCGTATATTCTTATATATATGGTTAAAAAATATTCTTTATATTTTAGGAAACTAGGACTTTTGCTGTACCTCACAGTCAAAATTAATAATACATCTCCAGGTCACTTAAGACTTAATGCTGTTATCCTACTGTGTGCTCACCCTAGTTATTTAACCTGCTATTAAGAAACAATGTAACTCTCAATCTTACTTTCCTTGGATTTCCCATGTAACCAAGTTTTACAACCCAAGCTAATGCAGAGTTGCAATTTTAGTTTATGTTCTCTTCCATGACCAACATCCAGAACAATGTATGTGCATTATTTGCAGAAAGTCACAAATGTAGGAATTTAAAAACATCTTCTAAAATAAATATCCACTTATGGATATTGACTGATAACAATGTTTGTAATATAGCTATTGTCTGAGTCAGTTGGTATCAACTGGAGCCAGTGACATAATCCTTTGTAAAACCCCATTAAAGATTTCTGTAATATATTCCAATCACTCCCTGCATGACACTTTCTGTGCTAGTTAATAAAGTCAGTGTGAATTCTGAGTACCAGTGTTTTAAACAGTTCTTTGTTGAACACACCCACACACCCACATACACACCTCATATTGAATACAAACAAATCTAGGATGTCACAAGTACAATTTACAGAAATCTAAGATGTCACTTAAAGAGATATACTCCTGAGTGGCAGCAAGACTAAGTTGATCAACCCTGGGTCAGAGGAAGAACTCAACCTGTTTAGAGTAGAAGTGACTTTGCTCAACTTTAATGTATCTGGTTTACTTTAAGCTTATCAAAAATAAGCATGCTCCTATGCCAGTCTCTAATGGTGCATGCATAGAGGTTGAGTATGATCAAAATTTTTCTGTCTTTCAACCTTAACATGGCATGAAGGCAACACATATGGAGTAAAAACTGAATTTGAATGCTGAATTTAGAGCTTATCCTGGACTAGTGATATGCTAGTAGGAGTCTCCTTTGCCATGCTGAGCAGCTATTGTGGGTCACAGTCTTTGATACGCTTCATCAAAGGTTACAAATAGCCATACTGCAGCGTACGTGCTGCAACAAAGTATAAGAGTAGTAACCCTAAGATATTGGGGGCTGCATAAAAATCTCATTTTGTTTCTGAGTAGGACATACGTCTTGTATCCTATGTAGGAATGCAGCTGGCAGAGTAGCCATCATCTACTGCTGATCATGAGGCCAGAGAGAAGTGAGAGCAGAGCTTGCTGGGCAGGAAAGTCTGATCTTTACCTGCTCTCGTAGTAGATAGAAGCAGGAGAGCATGTCCCAAAAAGGGGGGGGGGATGAAATTATTTACAAGCATCACTGATGTCTACCATGTATTTGTCATCTAATACACTTAAAATGCTTTCCCTGCTCAGATAACCCCCTGCTTCTGATTTCTTCACCAGAATGTTGTCTACATTATTCTCACTTATGCTTAGATTTTTACCAAGGTTTGTCCCTGAAAAATCAAGAGTCCACTCATTAAATCTCATAACATAACTCAACAATAGAAGTTTAGCACAATGAGTGAAGGTCATATTCACTCTTTCTATAGAGACGCACCCGCTTACAAAAATGTCAATAAAAGGGCATGCAAAAGCTCCAAACAGGATTACCTGTAATAATTATAATATGATCAATATCATTATGTTAGTTTCGAGATGAAATGGTGTATGAATTTAAAACATTAGTGACTAACTCTGAGTCACCAAACATACATCAGTGTCACATTAAGAAATAAAAGCAAATCCCCTTGGCATCATTTAACCAAGGGCAAGTTCTCTACTTCATGCTTCCTGTATCTTCCCTACTGTCTATTGCATGACTCTTAATCCATATCTGCCTAAAGGCTCTCTAGTGAATCTGCCCTTGTCTCTGTGTATGCCTGTGTCTTCTGTCTATATAGGTCTGTACTTAATAAAGGGTTTCACTCTGTATTTACTGAACAGCACAGAAAGTGTAACATAGAAAAGAATGAGGGATACTTTACAGAAATATTTAAGAATATACAATAGATTAAATCATTGGCTCCAACTGACCCAGATAACAAACAGTACTACAAATATCATTGTTTACCAATCAATAACAATCGGTGTGTTTTTTAATGTTTAATGTTTCATCTTAGCAGAGCTTCAACTTCTGTGTCTGCTGCCTTCAACAAATAATATTGTTCTGGATCCAGAGCATGAGAGACTATATAACTTAAGATTACAGTTATGCATTAGCTTGGGTTGTAAAAGTTGATTACAGGAGAAATTCAAGAAAGCTAAGGTTGATTGTTACATTGTTCTCTTGAAAGAAAGTTAAACAAAAAACATTACATACCTGATGCCCACTCTTCTGCATATATATTAACAAAATGCCATTGATTACTATAAAGATGATAATGTTGACAGTCTCCAAGCATATCTAATGATTGAGCCACAGTTAATGCATTCATATGCATTACAGATATAGTAAAACGCTACTAAAAGTCATCAACTATATCTGTATTATTCAAACCATATCTCACTGAGGGTAATGACATTCATGAAGAAATCCATCTCTTCCACATATTGAGAATCCAAATGTTCTCTCAAATAGAAGATGCTGGTTTTAAGGCTTAAAGCTATAGTGACAGAGACCATATATTAATAACTGAATGGAAAAAATATAACAATTACCTATTCATTGGGTTTCTTATCAACTCATTCAAAATTGGTCTTCTCATGGTATTACTGCCATGTCAAGTTATTCTAACACTATATTACACCACTATCCTACTTTGAAATATTCCTCATTCAAACTATCTTCCTCATTAAAAAAAAAAAAAAAATACGTCCTCGCTTCGGCAGCACATATACTAAAATTGGAACGATACAGAGAAGATTAGCATGGCCCCTGCGCAAGGATAACACCCAAATTCGTGAAGCGTTCCATATTTTTTCTCCAAAATTGATGACATAATTGGCCACAAAACAGGTCTCAACAGATTCAAAAATATTGAAATTGCCCCATGCATTCTATCACATCACCATGGACTGAGGCTGTTCTTCAATAACAACATAAGTAGCAGAACACCATCATTCATGTGGAAACTGAACAACATTCTACTCGATGATACCTTGGTCAAGGAAGAAATAAAGAAAGAAATTAAAGACTTTCTAGAGCCGGGAGTGGTGGCGCACGCCTTTAATCCCAGCACTCGGGAGGCAGAGGCAGGCGGATTTCTGAGTTCGAGGCCAGCCTGGTCTACAGAGTGAGTTCCAGGACAGCCAAGGCTACACAGAGAAACCCTGTCTCGAAAAACCAAAAAAAAAAAAAAAAAAAAAAAGAGTTTAATGAAAATGAAGCCACAACATACCCAAACTTATGGGACACAATGAAAGCATTCCTGAGAGGTAAACTCATAGCTCTGAGTTCCTACAAAAAAAATGGAGAGAGCATACACTAGTAGCTTGGCAGCACATCTGCAAGCTCTAGAACAAATAGAAGCAAATTCACCTAAGAGGAGTAGATGGCAGGAAATAATCAAACTCAGGGGTGAAATCAACCATGTGGAAACAAAAAGAACTATCCAAAGAATCAATCAGACCAGGAGATGGTTCTTTGAAAAAGTCAACAAGATAGAAAAACCCTTGGCCAATCTCACTAGAGGGTACAGGGATAGCATCCGAATTAACAAAATCAAAAATGAAAAGGGAGACATAACCACAGATCCTGAGGAAATTCAAAACACCATTAGACCCTTCTACAAAAGGTTATATTCAAAAAAAAATGGGAAAATCTAGATGAAATGGATAACTTTCTAGACAGATACCAAGTTCCAAAGTTAAACCAGGATCAGATTAATGACCTAAACTGCCCTATATCTCCTAAAGAAATAGAAGCAGTCATTAATAGTCTCCCACCCAAAAAATGCCCAGGACCACACGGGTTTAGTGCAGAGTTCTATCAGACCTTCAAGGAAGACCTAGTTCCAGTTCTTCTCAAACTATTCAACAAAATAGAATCTGAAGGTACACTACCCAATTCATTCTATGAAGCCACAATTACTCTGATACCTAAACCACATAAAGACACAACAAATATAGAGAACTTCAGACCAATTTTTCTCATGAATATCGACACAAAAATAATCAACAAAGTTCTTGCACCCAAATCCAAGAACACATCAAAATGCTCATCCATCATGACCAAGTAGGCTTCATCCCAGGAATGCAGGGATGGTTTAATATATGGAAATCCATCAACATAATACACTATATAAACAAACTCAAAGATAAAAACCACATGATCATCTCCTTAGATGCTGAGAAAGCATTTGACAAAATCCAACACCCACTAATGATAAAGGTCTTGGAAAGATCAGGAATTCAAGGCCCATACCTAAACATGATAAAAGCAATCTACAGCAAACCAGTGGCCGACATCAAAATAAATGGAGAGAAGCTGGAAGCAATCCCACTAAAATCAGGGACTAGACAAGGTTGCCCACTTTCTCCCTACCTATTTAATATAGTACTTGAAGTCCTAGCCAGAGCAATTTGACAACAAAAGGAGGTCAAGGAGATACAAATTGGAAAGGAAGAACTCAAATTATCGCTATTTGCAGACGATATGATAGTATATATAAGTGACCCCAAAAACTCCACCAGAGAACTTCTAAACCTGATAAACAGCTTCAGTGCAGTAGCTGAATATAGAATTAACTCAAACAAATCGATGGCCTTTCTCTATACAAAGGATAAATGGGCTGAGAAAGAGATCAGGGAAACATCACCCTTCACAATAGTCACTAACAATATAAAATATCTTGGTGTGACTCTTACCAAGGAAGTGAAAGATCTGTATGACAAGAACTTCAAGTCTCTGAAGAAAGAAACTGAGGAAGATCTCAGAAGATGGAAGGATCTCCCATGCTCATGGATTGGCAGAATCAATATAGTAAAAATGGCTATTGTGCCTAAAGCTATCTACAGATTCAATGCAATCTCCATCAAAATTCCAACTCAATTCTTCAAGGATCTAGAAAAGACAATTAGCAAGTTCATCTGGAATAACAAAAAACCTACACTAGTGAAAACTCTTCTCAACAATAAAAGAACCTCTGGTGGAATCACAATGCCTGACCTCAAGCTGTACTACAGAGCAATCGTAACAAAAACTGCATGGTACTGGTACAGCAACAGACAGGTGGAATAGGATCAAAGACCCAGAAATGAATCCACACACCTATGGTCACCTGATCTTTGACAAGGGAGCTAAAACTATCCAGTGGAAAAAAGACAGCATTTTCAACAAATGGTGCTGGCACAACTGGCAACTAACATTTAGAAGACTGGGAATTGATCCATTCTTATCTCCTTGTACTAAGGTCAAGTCTAAGTGGTTGAAGGATGTCCACATAAAACCAGGGACACTGAAACTTATAGAGGAGAAAGTGGGGAAAAGCCTAGAAGATATAGACACTGGGGAAAAATTCCTGAACAAAACAGCAAAGGCTTGTGCTGTAAGATCAAGAATTGATAAATGGGACCTCATAAAGTTGCAAAGCTTCTATAAGGCAAAAGATACTGTCAGCAAGACAAAAGGGCCACCAACAGATTGGGAAAGGATCTTTACCAATCCTAAATCAGATAGGGGGCAGATATCCAATATATATAAAGAACTCAAGAAGGTGGACATCAGAAAATCAAATATCCCCATTAAAAAGTGGGGCATAGAGTTAAACAAAGAATTCTCAACTGAGGAATACCGAATGGCTGAGAAGCACATGAAAAAATGTTCAACATCCTTAATCATCAGGGAAATGAAAATCAAAACAACCCTGAGATTCCACCTCACACCAGTAAGAATGGCTAAGATCAAAAATTCAGGTGACAACAGATGCTGGCGTGGATGTGGAGAAAGGGGAACACTCCTCCATTGTTGGTGGGACTGCAAGCTTGTTCAACCACTCTGGAAATAAGTCTGGTG
>LR749617.1:1471993-1554751 GCA_902729485.2 Mus minutoides
TCCTGCAATACCTCTACTGGGCATATATCCAGAAGATATTCCATCTGGTAATAAGGACACATGTTCCACTATGTTCATAGCAGCCTTATTCATAATAGCCAGAAGCTGGAAAGAACCCAGATGTCCCTCAACAGAGGAATGGATACAAAAAATTTGGTATATTTACACAATGGAGTACTACTCAGCTATTAAAAACAATGAATATATGAAATTCCTAGGCAAATGGATGGATCTGGAGGCCATCATCCTGAGTGAGGTAACCTAATCACAAAAGAACTCACATAACATGTACTCACTGATATGTGGATATTAGCCCAGAAACCTAGTCTACCCAAGATACAATTTACTAAACACATGAAACTCAAGAAGATTGAAGATCAAAATGTGGACACGTCGCCCCTTCCTAGAATTAAGTACAAATCACATATTGAAGGAGTTACAGAGACCATGTGTGAAGCTGAATCAAAAGGATGGACCAACCAGTGACTGCAGCTGCCAGGGATCCATCCCATAATCAGCCACCAAACATAGACACTATTGCATATGCCAGCAAGATAGTGCTGAAAGGGCCCTGATATAGCTGTCTCGTGGGAGACTATACCAGTGCCTGGCAAACACAGAAGTGGATGCTCACAGTCAGCTATTAAATGGAACACAGGACTCCCAAGGAAGGAGCTAGAGAAAGTACTCAAGGAGCTGAAGGGGTCTTCAACCCTATAGGTGGAAGAATTACATGAACTAACTAGTTCCCCCTGAGTTCATGTCTCTAGCTGCATATATAGAAGAAGATGGCCTAGTTGGCCATCATTGGGAAGAAAGGCCCCTTGGTCATGCAGACTTTATATGCCCCAGTACAGGGAAACGCCAGGGCCAAGATGTGGGAGTGGGTGGGTAGGGGAGCAGGGCGGGGATGGGGGAGGGTATAGGGAACTTTCTGGATAACACTTGAAATGTAAATGAAGAAAATATCTAATAAAAATTGGAAAAAATTACATGGTCTCCATGTTTTTCTATAATTCAACATCATTTTAGACTGTACCCCTTCCTCACATCCAAGTAATGGTATATTGTATGGTTAGTGCTGTGGCTGTAGTTCCTGCTTACATCCACACTATCCCTGAATTTTTTCCATCATAAGTAAACACCTGAGGCAATTAGCTTATTTTTTTAAAAAGGTTTGCTTTGGCTTCCATACCAAGTGGCTCTACTGCTTTGGAACATTGGTAGGCAGTGCACCTTGTCTGGAGTGTATAATGGAGGAAGCCACTCATATCATGAACCAGAAAGCAACAGATGATAAAGGGGTCAACGTCCTATGCACAACATTCTAGGGCATAGCCTAAGTGAGCCAGGGCCTGTCAACTGTAGTTTCCACAACTTTACAATGGCAATAGAATTAAGACTTTTTTAAATAGACTGGAGATATGCAATATATAAACTATAGTCATCTTTTACCCAAGTTATTGCAACAATGGCTTCTGAAGGCTCTTTTGTCTCTCCTCTACAATATTTTCCTTTCATTTGTAATTCAATTTATCTTCATAGAACACAAGTCAGATAATATTTGTTGCTTTTTAAAAGTGTAAATATGCCTTTGTTTTCTAAAGCATAAAGCTTAAACACTCTAGTATTGATTGAATTATTATGCTTTGTATTTATGTAGTTTCAATAGATTCATATTCTTCTCCCTCCCTATTTCATACAAAACAAAAAAAACGAAAACTAAACTAAACAGACTTTTAACTTTCAGGTATCTTTTTTGTACTTATTTTATACAAAGTTACAAGAAATTTAGTGACAAAGCCATTCAAATACTATAATCAATTATCAGTCTCTATTTATATATACAGCTATGTGTTGTCAATCAATTACTTTTTGGATGTGTATACATTTATTGGACATTCAAAAAGAAAATAGCTTCTATCTGCCTGTGAGGAGGAAGCAAGAAAAAATAAGAAGTAAACACACATTCTAAAATTTGGGCCTTTCTAGTGTCCAGAACTTGAACAAATCCCAAAATAGTTACAATATACAGCATCCTCCTGACCATAGAAAAATGACACAAGATACAATAGATGAAAGTATTGAGAGGTTCCAGACAGAAAGCAATATACACATGGAAGCTGACCAACGTTCTACTCAATTACTTGGTCAAGGAAGATTAAAGGGTTTTTAGAATTTAATGAAAATGAAGCCACAACATACCCAAACTTATGGGACACAATATAAGTAGTACTAAGAGAAAAACTCATAGTGCCTCCAAAAAGAAACTGGAGAGAGCATACACTAGCAGCTTGACAGCACACCTGAAAGCTCTAGAACAAAAAGAAGCAAATACACCTAAGAGGAGTAGATGGCAGGAAATAATCAAACTCAGGACTGAAATCAACCAAATAGAAACGAAAAGAACTATACAAAGAATCAACAAAACCAGGAGCTGGTTCTTTGAAAAAAATCAACAAGATAGATAAACCCTTAGCCAGACTAACCAGAGGGCACAGAGACAGTATCAAAATTAATAAAATCAGTAATGAAAAGGAAGACATAACAATGAAATATATCTTAAAATAATTATTGTTTGTTGAATATTAGCAGTTGAAAATATTAAAATCATGTTCCTCAAGCATCATGGAAATATTATTGATAATTTTTCTCACTGTGCTTGAAATTAGCATTTTCTTAATGTTTAACTTCAAAGAATTTATACAATTTTGAAATTTTTAAAATATACTTACTGATAAAATAATTTCTCTCCTAGAAACAATGATGATCTTTTTTTAAGTAAACTGATTGTTAGACAATGTACACCAATATATAATGCATTTTAAATACTCTCTCACTATGTCAGGTGGTATCATATAAGGGCTTCTGAATATATATCTTAATGATTCACTTTTGATATTATATGCTCTTTTACTATGCTTAACTCCCAAAGAATGTTTTGTATGTTTTGAAACAATTTAGTATTCAACATTGGATATAGGATCCTCAGTTATGGATAGTATTAAATATTCATTAATGATATTTTAGGGTATGAAAGGAGATGAATACAAAATTTGAACAAATTTTTTATGTATTATTTGATTCTCAAAATACTCAATATTATTAATATTCTGATGTATAAAATGCATTTAAATAATAAAATTTAAGGAAAAAAGAATGTATTGAAGAAAATGATATAATTACATGAGGGAGGACCTCTGAATTCAGTGATTGAGTTTGTAAAATCAACTGAAAGTAAGCAGATTGACAGGGGAAGGTACTTACTCCATGTATGGAGTCATGTTATGAATAATAAGTGAATACCTCAAACTTCAGACCTCAAACTTTGGACCTTGTTCATAAGGAAGAAGGAAGATGACATTTGTGGAGTTTAGGGTGAGGCACTAAATGAGTTTTAACGAAGGTAAGTGGCCCTCAGAAGAAGAATGGACAACCTGTTACAATGTCTATCCCCATATGATGAGAACCCCTGGTCTTTCTCTTATAAGAGAAACCAATCTTTCTTGGTTGTTGAGATTCTTACGGACAGATTTATGACATCTCATTCACTAGTTTTTCTACAGGTAGATAAAAATGTTCGGAGGAAATGCCTTCCTATATATGCTGCTCACCAAATGCCCCAGTATGAAGTAATTAGCATTCTGAAGTGGCAAATGAGAGAGTGTTGCCTGGACTCCTTTCTGGGTACGCATGTACTCTTCCACCTCCACCTTTTACCATCTATGTATGGGGCAGGCATATGCTCAGAGTAAGTGTATACCTAAAATTATATATGTTTAGTTCCTAAGAGGTTTCATGTTGCAAAGAAGACAAAACCGTTTCTTTGAGGAGATGAGTCCGTAGTGTATCAGTAAGAACATGTAGCATATGGGATTCAGGATTTCATAATTCCATGGTGGCTTCTTGAATTGCTGACAGCAAATGCAGACATTAGAGTCCCTACACTGTAAGATGATGCTCAATTCTAGAGCTATGGAATAAGAAACTTTTATATGGTTATTGCTTATTTCATAGCACAATTCTATGGATGCTTTGCCAATATTTTGCTGATATCAATGGGGTGAGCAACAATTCAATTCTGTTCTGACAATGAGTATATTGCTGACTTCAAATACATGTTACATGTCTCCATAATAACCTGCCCTTCTGACCAAGCATTTGAGATGCCCGTGACCTCCTTAGGCATGACAATTTTGTAGAACAACTTATAGAACTCTTAAATATAGGGCAAGGTCTGAAAAGTTTCAAAACACACAAATTTTATTACCTTGTTCTGGAAAGCTAGCATACATCAAATTATCTGTATGTTGGTATATTTACCAAATAACAGGAAGGCATCAACAAAACTAGATGTCCATAATTCTTATTGGACATTTCAATCTTCTGCTGCCACACCTTCACTCTCAGGGAGTTTGACTGCCCTGTCAAGAAAATAAAAGAATAACTTTAAATGATATAGTAGTGTATGAGGACACTTAAGATGAAATTGGGAAGCTATTGGGAGCCTGATCTTAGATGCATAGCTGAACCTCTACCTCAACTGATAATGTAAAATGACCTTAGACATCATTAACTTCTGCCAACCTTCAGATGTAGAACCCTGTTGCCCACAACAACCTAGATATTGAGACAGGCCTAACACTTTGCTACAGACCCACTTAGCTTGACAGCCTCAATCATAATTCATAGCAAATAATAAAGTGGTGAACTCCTTTTCCAGAAACTGCCATTTCATAAAACTCTTACAACATATTTTTAAGATTGCTTGAATCTGTGTTTTTTAAACTATACTGCTCAGATCTGGGGGGGTTTTCATTTCTTTTTTCAACTAGATTGATTTTCTTCTCTATCAACGGTACTAAATTTCCAAACTTTTAATTGCATAATGTGTCTTTCTGGTGACCAGCTGTCAGCCTAAAGCTATTAGGGGTCTCATTTGTCATGTTATTCACACAAAGTGTACTCTTACCACTCAGAGAACTTTGGGTTTTTAGATATTCTGCACCAGGAAATCTGGGGAGAGGATGAATAAATAAGTACATATTTTTATTGTGCAACACTATCAATCATGGGTTCTTTTTGCCATTAAATTCTGAACAATTTTAATAAATAACTGATTTCTTCACTTACATATTGTAGGAAAAGAAGAGTAAGAAAAGGACCATTCATATCCTTTATCCAATTTACCCCATCGTTACCATTCTGCCTTATTTGCTTACTTCATCTCTTCATCTTCCCCTATTCTCACTCCCAACCACATTTTTATCTCTGAACTGTGTGACAGTATAAACCATGAAACGTGCGCCATGCTTAGGTTACCATTAAGTACTGGCTTATCACATTTTGCTCCTTGTATGTACAAGTGCGTTTATATTTATTGCATCGCATATTTCATTTCTACTTTGTACTGTCACCAGTTGTGTTAGTTACTTTGCTGTTACTCTGATAAAATGCTACGACCAAATACAACTTGAAGAAGGAAAAGTGTATTTCTATATTTTTTTCACATCAAACTGTATTTTTTTATTTTAAGGCATTTTTATTAGATATTTTCTTCATTTACATTTCAAATGCTATCCCCAAAACCCCCTATACCCTCCAGGGAAAGAGTTCCCGATGTTTGGGGAAGCAGTTAGCCAAAGCAAGAAATGAAGACATCTTTCTTCAACCACAAACATAAAACAAACAAGAAGTTGCAGAAGGCTAGAAACTGTTATAGCCCACTCAGTGATCTACTTCTTCCAGCGGGGCAACACCTCTCCAGAACCTCACATCATCACCAGGGGGGACCAGGTGTTCAAAACTGTGAGCTGATGGGGACATTGATATTTAAGCTACCACAGTAGTTATGTTCATTCTGACCTGCAAAGACACATTTTACATACGAAGCCTAAGCCCCACTCTTAGTTGCACACAAACTCTTCACAAGGAACAATAATCTCTGAAATATTCCAGCATTTTCCAGAAACCTGGAGATTCCACAGAATCCTTCAAGGACGCAGCTTTTCTCCTTCCTGTGGATCCGCTTGACCCTCCCTTCCCCTTCCTTTTTTGTCAGCCACAGAATCCTAGAAATACTTTCTACCTGGTGACCCCAGTGGATATGCCTAACAGGGACTCAGGCAGGTGACTTATACTATCCTTCCTGTTCTCCATTACAGCCGAGATCTCTACTGTCACCATCAGCCTAATAGCAGCCTCCTTTCAGATGCCCCTCCTCCACCTCAACTCCATCCACTCCAACTTTTAGTTCAGGCTTAGAGTTCCCATAGCCTTTCATCCCTGTCTCTCCAGATACTTCCTTCCTTTTTTCTTTCTTTCTTTCTTTCTCCAATACACTGGAGTCTTCTGCTGCAATTAGGCTTCACCAAAAGCCCCCTCGTCGGCTCTCTTCATGTTACCCAGCCTCAGCTCCTTTGCATGACCCTTTCAGTCCTCACTCCTCAACTGTAATTGAGGCTGCACCTCCACCACTGACCTTTCCTGGCCTCTCATAGTGCCAACCCTCAGCTGCTCTCCATGACTCCTTCATGACTATAAAACCAGTATCGCTGGGGTGATTCTTACACATTCCCAAGTCCAGCTGTAGCACAAGGTACAGCCTTGGCTAGATCTGAAGCACAGCTTCTTTGTGCTCTCAGAAAACACTTCCCAGATTTTACCTCAGTGATGTTGATCTCTTCTTAGTCACTACTAACTTCTTAGCTACAGCTTAACCAGCATCAATTGTCCTAGTAGTTCCTTCTCTTCTTTTTTTTTCCAACTTTTATTAGATATTTTCTTCATTTACATTTCAAGTGTTATCCAGAAAGTTCCCTATACCCTCCCCCCTCCCGGCCCTGCTCCCTTACCCACCCGCTCCCACTTCTTGGCCCTGGCGTTCCCCTGTATTGGGGCATATAAAGTCTGCATGACCAAGGGGCCTCTCTTCCCGATGATGGCCAACTAGGCCATCAGCCAGAGCCACATGGCTGAAGTTGCCGAATCCTGCTCCTTGCTGAAACTGGAACATGGCACCCTTGTTCTATTACATTATCACCAGCTTTCTGTTTTCCGGTTCCTTCACTGCTAAGCTTGGCTGTTCTAACTTGCTCTTTAGACTGACCTTGAACTCAGAGATCTGCATGGCTTTGTCTCCTGAATGCTGGGATCAAAAGCATGTACCATCATGCCTGGACTTAAGCTTTTCTCTACTTTGTTGCCTGCTTTTCTTACTCAGGATGTCACAAAATCCTGAGTTCACAAGCGTCGCTGACAATTTCTTAATGAATTTTTAGAAGACAAAGTTATTTACCTGAAACTAATACAAAAGTCTGCAATCAAATAAAATCTATGGAGATTGTGAGATTCTTGGTTTTCTGGGTTTTGTATAAATGGTTTTGACCATGACTAGGAATGTCTAACTTATTGACAAAAGATGCTAAGTCAAGATAAAGAGATTGACATTAAATGTCATCCTTCACAAAACATAAAACTTGTTCTAGAAAGCCTTATCAATAGAGTGGGGTATAGTCAGTTGTCTTAATGCTGCTTGGTTGATCCAGAGACAAAAGAGTCCACATGTAAGACACTGAATGATCATGCCCCCAAGTTATTTCTAATTGGTAAATAAAGATGCCAACAGCTAATCATTGAGCAGAAGAGACGTGGGTGGGACTTAGGTTTCAAGAGCTAGGGGGTTGGGAGGAGGACAAGAAAGAGAAGGACATGCAGGAGAGAAGGAAAGAGAAGCCACCATGGCTAAAAGGTCAAAAGAATGTGGCCTTGAGGGCTGCCCAATTGGAGCTAAGAGCATCCCAGATGGAACATAGTAAATAGGAAGTAATAACTTGGGGTTATAAATAGGAAAGAAGATTCTAGCAGCATGAAGGGAAGGCAGCTGCCCAACTCTTGTGTTGTTTAAGGCTTATTGTAAATATAAAGGCTGTGAGTGTGGTTTTTTTTTTTTTTTTTTTTTTTTTTGGTTTTTTCGAGACAGGGTTTCTCTTTATAGCCCTAGCTGTCCTGGAACTCACTTTGTAGACCAGGCTGGCCTCGAACTCAGAAATCCGCCTGCCTCTGCCTCCCGAGTGCTGGGATTAAAGGCGTGCGCCACCACGCCCGGCTGTGAGTGTGTTTTTTATGCAGGAACTCAATAACCAAAGGTGGGGATAGAAACCCCAGGCCAGGAATTAAGGTAATTTCTACAACATATACATAATTTAAAGTATAATTTCTTGTACATATACAGAAGGACAGCTCTGCACTCAGGAGCAAGAAATGGCTTCGGAGGGAAGAGAGCCCTCCTGCACTTTATGTCCTCTGGATTCTTAGACTGGCTTTTGGAATTAGCTTTCTTTCTTTTCCTTTCTCTTTTACTTTATTTTGTAGCTAGACTCATCAAAACAGCTGCAACTTGGTATAATTATTTTAATTGTATGACTGCTATAAAGCCATTAAAGCAATTTTAATTTTTACCAGTAAATAGGTTTTATTACAAAGGTATATTGTTGCTCATAGCTATCCGATGTAATGGGTACTTAGAAACGTATTTCAGTCTGGGTTATTAAGACTCCTTTTTCTACTGTATACCTAGCCAAGTGTTAAAAATTTTGCCCACAGGATAGCAAAAAACATGCTAATAGGAGCAATTAAAGATATGAATAATATCGACATCTTTTTATTAGCTTCCAGGTGCCATTGGAACTGCCCAGAAAATTAAATGGTAATGATGCAGTTATAGTTATTTGCTAATTGAAGTGTTTCCTGGGGAAGAACAGAGATATTTATTTCCAAATCTTAAAGGCTTTTGTACTTCATTACTAGGTGTGAAAAATAAAGTAGGCATCTACAGAATTTTCCAAATGGTGATAATACCACGGTCCTGCAAGCATTCAGCACACACACACACACAACACTTTTTATCCAAATAAGGCGTGGCTTCCAAGGCAGTTTCGCAAGCAAGGTCGGCCTGTAATGGTTGTTTTCATTTTTTGTCTTTCTGCTTATTTTTTTCCCTCCTAGTACTACTCTTGATGTCTTTGTTTTGATCTTGTGTTTCTGTGTTCCCTCTGCACACCCTCATATACTTGACCCACCTACTGCTTACAAATCTGCAAGTTGAAAAGTACAACTTTATCATGCTCCCTGTTCATTCATTTTTGTAACAGAAGTATTAAAATTATTATCTTTATTTCTTTGTTTCTTGATCACCTCCTGTCTTGATGTTAATCTCTTTCCTTGCAGTGATTGTCCTTCCCACCCCCATCCCACCCCCACTCCCGTGCCATTCCTGTGAGGTCTGACAGGCCTAGGGTGAAATATTGTGTTTGCATCTGCTTAACCCTCCTCCCTGCCCAATCATCCATTTCAGCTATCTGAGTTTTTTAGAAAAACAAATCTGTCAGGATTATTTTCTTTTATTTTGTGTCTCAATTCCACCTAAAAAGCAAATATAAGAAATAGGTCGGTGAAGGAAAATGAAAGTTTACACTCAGTTTGACTTCAAAACGGTGAGAGCTGACTTTTCTTGGTCTGAGATTGGCAGCCACAGACCCTCAGTATCTGAGCCTACAGGAGAACTTGCCACATAGAGTCTACAATCAGTTTCCATCATTCAGAGTAGGGAGGGTGAATGGCCTGGTCTCACCAGGTTAGAAGAAACTGCAGGGTGGGAGATGCCAAACTGTTTTGTTTTTTTTTTTTGTTTGTTTGTTTGTTTTGTAACCTCCAGGCTCCAGGGAATATGGTAGAAGTTGGCTGCTTCCTGAGATCCCATGAATGGGTTTTGGGTTGCCTTGGCCTTGCCTTATAGTCCTAGTTTGAGGTAAGGGATATCCTTTATTCCAAACCCTTTGTATATAAACTTCATAGGAGGCATTCGTTACTGTCAGGCTACCTTCTGCTGACAGAGGAAGATTTGTTTGGAAGTTTACAGTGTGAGTGACTCTAGGAAGTGTTGCTTTTGGTTCATCTTATGTGGTAATGACCAAGAAATGGTGATGATTCGTTCTAGAAATAACTTCTGTACAAGTTTTATTGGTTTTGGTTTGGTTTGGTTTGGTTTGGTTTGGTTTAGTTTGGGTTATTGAGACAGTGTTTCTCTGTATATCCCTGGCTGTCCTGGAACTCACTCTGTAGACCAGGCTGGCCTTGAATTCAGAAATCCACCTGGCTCTGCCTCCCAAGTGCTGGGATTAAAGGCGTGCACCACCAACGCCCGGCGTACAAGTTTTAAAGATGGGTGAAAGAAAGAGGAGGAAAGGGATGAGTGGGAAAAGGAGCCAGGATGGGAGGGAGTCAAGAAGCCATCAAAGGAATAGGGAGGTGGGAGTCTATGAAGTTGTGTAGGGCCCTTGTGGAGTGAGTGATGAAGGCAGCTCAGTCAACAGGGTTTCAAGGAAGGGAGGGAGAATCGAAGAAAAAACAGACAATTAGACAACATTATAGTGTGACCCCAGCAAGAACTGAGGCAGGTTTTTGTTTTGTTTTGTTTTCCAGTCTGCTTTTATACAGTTCTAGGTACATGCAAAGAATAGGGTCAGTTCTAGGTCAAAGACAAAGTAGTCTAGGAACAAACAAGGCAATAAACAGAGTAGATAAGGATCAAGTAAGACATAAACAAAGGTCCCTTGATTACTGTATTCAGGGACATTTATCAGCTGATCAAGACACAAAGAACAAAGAATACATTTCTCAGCTGTATTCATCTTGAGCCTTGTCCTGCCCAATGTCAAATTCTTACCTGAGCCTACTATCTTGTACTAGCCCAATGTAAATACTCTTGTAAAATTCCTAGACATAGCCCCAAGAGCTCTCCACGAGAGGGCTTACTCTTGACTGATAAGATCCCTTGAGCAGAGATGATAGGAGGAGCAAGCTTTACAAGATCAAGGAATCTTTCAAACTACTAGTCCATCACTTCTTCCTCTCAGAGGTCACCCTAACTGCTGTTAGGGACTTAGGGGAGTAGACCACTCTGCTTCCTAGCTAGCAAAAAGTGTTGTACAGAAGAGAAAACAATTAGAGAACTTCAAAAGAGGGTCAATCTAAGGATCTAAGGGGTTATAATAAACTTATCAGATGTCACTAGAACATAAGACAGCCATATGGTAACAGTGTGCATCTTTGGAACATAGTATGCAAGTTAGGTAGCATCTATAATATACAAAAAATGAAGTTGTCAGTACTATTATTATTTTCTTTGAGAGTTTAGTTTAGTTTAGTTTAGTTTAGTTTAGTTTAGTTTAGTTTAGTTTAGTTTAGAAAATTGTTGAGGCAGTTTTGTACTCACTAAAGGAGGATGACAACCAAGAAAACTAAAGATAGGCGTTGCCATAGATGTTAGCAAAACAGAGAATGTGTGTGAGCGTGCGTGCCCGTGTGTGTGTGTGTGTGTGTGTGTGTGTGTGTGTCCCAGACTTTCAAAGAAGATGTACAACTAATCCTCCTTAAACTACTCAAAAAATAAAAAAAGGAGTACTCCCAAACTCCCTCTATTGCCAGGACAGCAGCCATGTTGAGACACAGGGGAGTAATGGGAGATTCAGTTCATAAATAAACACCTTCTCTTCTGTTCCACTGCAGTTTGTATATTGCTCAGCTAACTACTAAAGATAACTCTGTAAGCAGAGTGCAAGCAGTGTAATATGTCTATCTCAGTTCCCTCTTCCACACTTCACTGTCATTATGGTCTTGTTTTTCCTGAAGGTCATTTTCCCAGTCATTATCTCCCGCCTGCTATTTTCCTCAGTCACATAGCCCCATCTACATCAGGGCTTGTACTTGAGAAAGGAACTGCAGAACATCAAACCCAACCAGCTTCTGATTGTGTCACGGTGACATAAACCAATCTATTCTTGGAGAATCAGCCTTTTCTGGATTCTTGGAATGCAGAGGCAGCCTATTAGAAGTAATAAAAGACTAATAACAGCTGATGTTAGATTTATCAGGATTTTAGTAGCTTAACGTAGTAAAATATTAAAGGGATGTGATGCTGAAAAGTACTTTGAAATTCATCTATAAACTGTTAGCCAGAAACTATTGACAAATGAGAAGGTTCTAATGAGTGCATTTCTTGATGTAATTGGCTACAGTCAATAATACTGTTGTATTGAGTCTATACTTCCATCTGAATAGGTTTTTAACCAATTCACATGGGTATTTATATTTATTATGAGATAAATACAAACATATGTGTGATCAGATGGCAGTTTTATCAATATTTAATAGCTTGTGCTTGTTACCTAATCCAATAAATGTTATCAATGAAAGCATGCAAGCTTTTGCAAATGTTTATGCCCACTTTTCCCTTGTGTTCTTTTTATCTTTGAAACAGTTCTAACCATTTCATTGGTAAACTGGGCTGTTTATATTTCATGTTTGAGAGCCAACACTCCCACCATAGTAGCAGTTATGATTCTAAGAAGTATTAGGATGCCAACAATTAACAATCCTAAAAAACCTTTTACTCCTAGTTTTTAGTACTATCAATAATTTCCCCAGTGAAACATTTATATTTCCTGAAGAGCATGCTTCTTTTAGTTTTTATAGAAACCAATACAAAAGAGGGTTGTTTGATATCTTAAATGCAGAGTTGAAGATATTATTAATATATAGAATAATATGACAAAAAGTATTTCAAAATACGCCACAGACTGTCAGTGTAACAAAAAGAAGTTCGGTGATGGGGTTAAGAATTAGAAGTTACATGCAGTTTACATGTGGTTGAAACTCAGGAAAGTTGTTCCTGAGCAGTTAAGTTAATCTTTTTTTCTCTCTTTTGTTTTGTTTATGTATTTGATATTTGTGCAAAAAAAATGAACTCATTTAATTATGAATTGTCCTTGAGGGTTATAGAGAGTGTCACGAGGACATGGACATGGACTTCCAAAACTTTGCAAAAACGGATATAAATGTTTTAGATAACATACACAAAACGATTGTCTGTTTTGATTTTTGTTGAGATCTTCATTAGAAAGAAAATCCTTTAAAAAGTGTCTCTAAACAGCTTGGACAGACCCATGTGTTTGATCAATAGCAAAAATAAAGCCTGAAAGTTATCAACACAAATATGGAAACAAATTAAATGACTAAAGAAGATTTTACTTTTGGCCTGTATCTATGACAATTTTAATTGTTTTTATAAAGCTTTAGGAACCAGAACTTATTATTGTTACCAAGAAAAATAGACTAATAACGTCTGACAACATGGTTTTTTTTTTTTTCCATCCCAATCACAGTTTGAAGTTTCCCCTCCCTCCACTCCTCCCTGCTCCATCTGAGTCTCTGTCCCCTAGCCACGCCCATCTTCCCTCTTCTCCCACCCACATCCTGTTTCATTTCCCTTCAGTAGAGGGCAGGCCTCCTAGGGATGTCAACCAAACAGCATATTAAGTTGCAGTTAAGACCCGGGCACCTCATATTAAGTTTATACAAGGCAACCCAGTATGAGAGCCAACCCAGTATGAGGAAAAGTCTCAAAAGCTGACAAAAGAGACAGAGACAGCCCATGCTCCCACTGCTAGGAATCCCACAGGAAGGCCAAGCTATGTAACTGTAACAAATATGCACAGAGCCTAGGTCAGTCTCACACGGGTTCCCTGATTATCAGTTCAGTCTCTGTGAGTCACTTTGAGCCCAGGTTAGTCGATTTTGTGGGCTGTGTTCTCCTGGTGTCCTTGACCCCTTTGACTTCTGCAATCCTTCCTCCCTGACTTAAACAAGATTTCCCTATCTCTGTTTAATGTTTGGCTGTGAGTCTCTGCATGTTTCCAACAGTTGCTTGGTGAAACGTCTCTGATGACAACTGGGCTAGGCACCCATCTATGAGTCGAGCAGAATATCACTAGGAATCATTTCACTGCTTTTTTTGTGGTTGGTCTTGTTTGGTTCCATCCTAGGTCTCTGGGCCATCCAACCTCTGGGTCCTGGCCCTCCAGGCAGTGTCAGAGCTGGGCTCTCTCTCATGGCATGGGTCTCAAGCTGGATCAGCTATTGGTTGGTCATTCCCACAATGTTTGCACCAACTTTACCTCAGCACATCTTACAGGAAGAATTTTAGGTTGAAGTTTACATGGCTGGGTGGTGTCCCAATCCTTCCACTGGAAATCTTGCCCAGATACAGGAATATGGAGGTATTCCCCATTGCTAGGAGTCTTAGCTAGGGTCGCCCTCAGATTCCTGGGAGTTTTCATTGCAGGAGGTTTCTAGCTGATCTCCAAGAAACTCAATTGATTTAACTGGAAGCTTAAACTCAATGTATCAAACTTTGAAGTTTTAGTATCATCTTTAAGTCCCATCTTTTATTTATTTATTTATCTATTTATTTATTTATTATTTATTTATTTGGTTTTTTGAGACAGGGTTTCTCTGTATAGCCCTAGCTGTCCTGGAACTCACTTTGTAGACCAGGCTGGCCTCGAACTCAGAAATCTGCCTGCCTCTGCCACCCGAGTGCTGGGATTAAAGGCATGTGCCACCATGCCCAGCAAGTCCCATCTTTTATGTACCTTAAATAACTAGCTGAGACTTTCTTTTTTTTTTTCTTTTTGTTTTTTTTTTTTTGGGGGGGGGGGGTTCGAGACAGGGTTTCTCTGTATAGCCCTGGCTGTCCTGGAACTCACTCTGTAGACCAGGCTGGCCTCGAACTCAGAAATCCGCCTGCCTCTGCCTCCAGAGTGCTGGGATTAAAGGCGTGCGCCACCATGCCCGGCTAGCTGAGACTTTCACAACTGCCATAAATTTATTTTTCCTTTCCTTCTGGACATATTCATCCATTTTAACTTTCAAATATGAACCCTTCTTTATTAAAAATCTTTCCATATTTTTATCCACTTACCTTTCTTGGCTGCTTCCCCTTTTAATACCATGAGACTTAGATGCTAGATTATTGAGTAGTCACTAAAAAGCTAAGTCTGTGGGGTGCTTTTAATCGTTAGAGTGTAGGAGATTAGTGAAAAACCAGTTTTAAAGTCAGTAACAATAAACTTTGAGACTGCTTTCCTTTGAACCCTGTCTGTGAGTTTGCCTATCTCAGAGGAAGCCTGAAACAAAAGCAAGGCCTAGTTTTTACAATTGTAGCACTTAGAGGCCTAGTCAGATCTTGTGTTTTCACAAGTCAAGGGAAGAAACAAGATGGTCACAATCTATTTATTATCCCTATTGTTGGCATTTCTTCTAGGCTCCGCCCAACAGTTACCTGGCAACAGCCAGGTAAGCCTGGTTTGCTATAAAAGGGACTGTTGGGCCCTTCCTCACTCTGTACTCTCTCTCTCTCTCTCTCTCTCTCTCTCTCTCTCTTCTCTCCTTGACCTCTTTCTCCCTCTCTCCTCTTATCCCTACCCCCTCTCCACGTGTTCCTGCCCAGCCTCTTCTCTTCTCCTCTCCTCTCCTCTCCTCTCCTCTCCTCTCCCCTTCTCTCTCTCTCTCTCTCTCTCTCTGTCTCTCTGTCTCTCTGTCTCTCTGACTCTGTGTGTGTCTGTGTATGTGTGTGTGTGTCTTTGTATCTCTACTCCCTTCTTAATTCCCCTTCCCATGCCCTAAATAAACTCTATTCTACACTATACCTGTCCTATGGCTGGTACCTCAGGGAAGGGATGTCTCAGCATGGGCCTGCTGAGGAGCCTCCCCCACCTCACCATACCATTCTCTATAAAACATATTCTTGACTTTTTAAAAACACAACACTTATTTTTATAGCTTGTTATAGAAGATTTTAAAAGATCGTAAAGGTCTATAAGTTTTTGTCTTATAGTGGAAGAAGCCCCCAAGTGTGCTGTAAAATCGGGAACTTATTTATTTTTATTTACTTGCTTTACGCTCTTGTGACAGAATCTGTGAGCCTGTTGGGAGGCTCTGTTATTTATTGTTTGATTCTTTGTTTGTTTCTTTGTTTTATTAACCAACTGAGATTTGGCAGGTAAATGAACCTCTATTTGGGGAGAGGTGCTATTGTTTGGTTTTAATTTAAGAGATAAACGTAATTAAACTTTTAATGCTTTTAAATTTGTACATCAGTAAGCAACATCCCCACTCTTTGTAGCCAAAGGTGTTGCAAAGCTATAATATTTTTAAGAAGAAAGCCTTGTTTGTTTGTTTGTTTGTTTAAATGGATGATCTGGCCAGGAAACCTCAGGAAAGTTGGTAATGGAGACCTGTTCACGGCTGCAAGAGAGCTGCCAGAGCTGATGAACTGTCTGAAGATAGAGCCTGGGACAAGGAGGACCCACACACAGGGTCTAACTGTGCCCAATGAGGAGTATTTACAAAGCTGTTGGAAGGGAGCTGGAGTCTCTACGCACTCCTGGGAAGTCTTTCTTTTAAATGATGTTGGTTTTAGTCATTTTCTGGGCTTTAAAAACAATATTCTTTTATATCTTAATTATTTTCATCTGAACTAAAGGCTTCATACATGGGTGCTAAGTGCTGATGAAGAATTTTAATTTCCCTAGCAGTTCGCTGGCCTTCAAGCTCAATTTAGCTTTGTCTAGCAGAGTCTCCAAAGCCACAGCTACAGCCCTCCAAATACAACAGAATTTCACAGGAACTGGCTCCCCTTGCTCCTGTTTTTGTTTTACAAGTCTCCTTATTCCTTTCCAGTACTCAACATCTAACATCTAACATCTAACATCTAACATCTAACATCTAACATCTAACATCTAAGCTGAACTTTCAGCTCAAAGTACTAGCTCAGTTGAGAACATTTGGCCTCTGTGGGAAAGTACTGGCATAGTTAAAAATAAATAGCTATAGATCTTGTGGATAGGTACCTAGAAACCCATTCTGTTCTGTTTCTCCTGCTGAACTTTTTACCTAGCCAATATCCTTCTTTTGAGAACCAGGTGCATTCCCCCAGAAACAAAGTGACTCCACGTCACCCCTCTTCACCTCCCTTACCCCATATCCTGCTTCTATGAGTATATAACCTGTGTGGGAATAATAAAAATTTGTCAGCTTGATCAGACCTCCTGACTTGCTGTCTGTTCTTCCCGTTTCTTGTCCCTCATTCTCTCCACAGGTGATCCTCAGACCCTGTTTGACTGTCCCATGGGTCAGGGCAGGTGAAGAGAAAGAGCATAGAACGGGAAAGAATCTTTCCCATTTATACATCTAACAGAGGATTAACATCCATGATATATAAGGGACTAAAAAAACAAATACTCAAAAACAAACAACTAACCAACCCATTCTAAAAAATGGCATAGGGAGTTCTCAAAAGACAGGGAAAAAGAAGCTAAGAAACATACCAATTTTTTTTGTTGTTGTCCCTAGAAATTAGGGAAATTCAAATAAAAATAACCTTGATATTTTATCTTACCCCAGTCAGAATAGCAAGGATCAATAAAACAACAGACCAAAAAAAAAAAAAAAATTATGGAGGAGACATGGGGAAAAGAGAACTCTCATTTAACTGTTGGTGGGACTGCAAACTGGTTAAGCCACTGTGGAGAATGCTTAAAACATAAAAATTAAATGTACCATATTACCCAGGTCTGTCATTCATTGATACATGGCCAATAGGCCTGATATCTTACCCTCACAAAACAGAGTACACTCAGCCATGTTATTGCTGCTCACAATAGCTATGGAATAGAAACCTAAATGTCCTCCAACTGAGGAATGGATAATGAAATATGGTACACATACACTGTACTATTTGTCTATAAAGGAAAATTAAAGCATGGACTTTACAAATTAAATGGATCAAACTAAAAAAGATTACATTGATGGAGGTAACCCAGACCCAGAAAGACAAAAGTCTCATGTTCTAATCAAGGATCCTAGCTCTAATCTTCAGATATAAGTGTAGTCTTCACCCCACATCCAGTAAATTCTCCTTGCAACAGTTTCTGTATTACAGAAAACCACAACTTAAGCAAATTGCAGAATTGTGGGTCCTAGACCCAAAGGATGCATCTACACCTAAGGGTCTGAGATCATTGTGGAAGAGGAAGAGGAAAGATTGTGAAAGCCAGAAAGTTTGTTGTGAGATTGTGTCTTCTAGTAATTTCAGATGCCATGCTAATGAAATCTGACTATAATGACTGCCTAAACATTCTAACATGGATGGGAGAAATCTCTAAGAGGTCTCAACTCTAGACAAAGAACTACAGGCAACTAAGAAATGCTGAGAAATGATAAAGCAGTCTTCCCCAGGGAAGCACACCAATTGGCTATCCAATACCACATGATCAGCTCCACAATCATACTACAAGTAATGCTATACATACTGAGCAGGCTGTATGTGTTATATGCAATACATGCCATCATACTGTACAGAAAATTTAATTGAAATAGTAAATTATTTTGTCATATGAATAGAATTTAAAAAAACTATTCATATACCAATTAGCATTCTAATTGGTTCTCATAGTGAGAAATATGTGGTAGAAATCTTATTTCTCTTGAGATAGTCTGAGAATATTATTATAAAGTTTGTTTAAAAGTCATAGTCATTTAAAGACATTTACTTATTTTAAAAAGTAAATATAAAAAGAACTTTTGTCTGGGTAGCCTTTCAGAAAAAAATTAAAGTTGGATCACTGTACAAGAACTAGAAAGGGAAATACTGTGATTGTTCATATTGCCTGAATCTAGCATACAAGAAATCAAAAGGAAGACATATCTATCTCTTCTGCCATTTTCATTTTACATATCTATCTAGTCTATTCTATCTACCAGCAATTTTTTTCATATTCATCACATCCAAAGTATCTCCTCTGATCTATGGCAATCATATTCATATTCTAGAACCCCCATGGTTAGAGTCCTTTCCTCCCTGGGCACATGAGTCTACTGTTACTTTTCCTCCCAGAGATTACACATAAAGGCTATCCTGATTTCATTTATATAATACCACACCCAACTTCCCCATATTTTCCCTTAGGGTATAGCCTGGTGAGTCACCCTGAACTCTCCATCCACACCTTTCTCCAAACCCAGGTTCTATATCCAGTGCCCCTAGCCTAGTCTAACTATCCCTGTCTGAGCCTCTGTGAACCTCTAGGCTTCCACCATACATGCCCTACCAATACATGCAATTACACACAGGTTCCTTCTGTTACTCTTCTAACCACTCCATCAAACGAGACTTTCCATTACTTCTCCCAGATCTTACAAAGTTGTACAACCACAGCAGCACACACATATACATGAACTACTACAGCAATACACACTGGTGTACTTGTACAACAGAATAGACAGATGTACCAGGACAGCAGAGCACACAGATGTACGAGTAAACATGAAATATGGAGGTGTTAGTAAAACACTATCTGTGGAGGTAACAGTACAGAAGTGGACATGGATGTCCAGCTACATAAGTGAACCTCAGTTTATTAGGAGCACAGAGAGCTGCACATTAATATACTGGTATAGGAGTACATAGGGATGTACCACTAGAGCAGTGAACCTGGATTTACCGGAATAGCAGTAAGCATGGAAGTAGCAGTTCTGCAGCACAAATTAACATACCAATACAGTAGGGCACATGGTTGTACTAGTACAGCAGTGTCTGGGGATGTACTGGTATAGACAGCAGGCACATGGATGTATTAGTTCACCACTGTACATGAATGAAAAGTATAGCTGTGAGTATCAGTGTAGTACGTACTAGGAGAACAGTGCCCACAGATGTAGAAGTGCATCCTCAATCACAGATATACTAAAACAGCAGCACACATGAATATACTAGAGCAACATCCATTGAGAAAGTACCGCACTGAATGTGGATGTACAAGAATATACTAATATAGCAGCACGCACATATGTATTAGCACTGGGAGAATGGAAGTACTACCAAAGCAACGCAACTGGATTTGCTAGAACATATGGATATACTAGAACCACAGCACAAAGGACCATACTAGTACAACAGCACATGCAGATATACTAAGAAAACAGTATACAGCCACACACAGGAATGTTATGTTTTGAATCATTTTACTATACTCTAATTTTTAAATTATTTCTGAGATTATAATTTAATTACATTTCTCCTTTCCCTTCCAAACCCTTTTAAAGACCTATCCCCTCTTTCCTTCAAATTCATGGCCTGTAGATTATCCAGTGCCAAACAACCAGCTCTGAAAACATACATGCAAGTATTACTATGACTGAACAGGTATATTTCAGAATACATACATATCTTAGGATTGGTAGTGCTCTGGTGAAACATTATGACCAAAAGCAAGTTGAGAAGAAAAAGAGGATTTTTGTTTTGTTTTGTTTTGTTTTTTATTTTTTACTTATTCACTTTACATCCCAATCACTGCCCCCCTCGCAGTCACCCCCTCCACAATCCTTCCCCCATCCCCTCTACACTTCTCCTCGGAACTGGTGGGAGCCCCCTTGGTATACCCCTAATCATGGCACTTCAAGTCTCTGCCAGGCTAGGTGCTTCCTCTACTACTGAGGCCAGACAAGGCAGCTTAGCTAGAAGAACATGTGCCATATACAGGCAACAGCTTTTAGGATAGCCACCATTCTAGTTGTTTGTGACTCACAGGAAAGTTAAGCTACACATCTGTTACATATGTGCAGGGAGGCCTAGATCCAGATGTGTATGTTCTTTGGTTGGTGGTTCAGAATCTGAGAGCCCCAAGGGTCCAAGTTAATTGACTCTGTTGATCTTCCTGTGGAGTTTCTATCCCCTTCAGGGCCCATAATCCTTCCTATATTCTTCCATAAGAGTACCAAAGTTCCATCCA
Organism: Mus minutoides; assembly: GCA_902729485.2. NCBI lineage: Eukaryota > Metazoa > Chordata > Mammalia > Rodentia > Muridae > Mus > Mus minutoides. The sequence continues at coordinate 1,492,684 of LR749617.1, forward strand.
CTGTTTGGCTGTGGGTGTCTATATCTGCCTGAGTCAGCTGCTGGGTGAAGCCTCTCAGAGGACAACATACTCCTGTCTGCAAGCATAATAGAGAATCATTAATAGTGTTAGGGATTGGTATATGCCCAGGAGTAGTATAGCTGAGTCTTGAGGTAAAAAACTATTTCCAGTTTTCTGAGAAAAAGCCGAATTGATTCCAAAGTGGTTGTACAAGTTAGCATTCCCACCAGCAATGGAGGTGTGTTCCTCTTTCCCCACATCCTCGCCAGCATCTGCTATCAGTTGAGTTTTTTATCTCAGCCATTCTGATTGGTGTGAGATAAAATCTCGGGTTGTCTTGATTTGCATTTCTCTGATAAGTAAGGGATTTGAACATTTAAGTGTTTCTTGGCCATTTGAGATTCCTCTGTTGAGAATTCTCTGGTCCTGTACCCCATTTTTTAATTAGATCATTTGGGTTGTTTGTGTCTAACTTCTTGAATTCTTTGTAAATTTTAGATATTAGCCCTCTGTCAGATGTAGGATTGATGAAAATCCTTTCTCAATCTGTGGACTGCCAATTTGTCCTGTTGACAGTGTCTTTACACAACTTGGCAGTTTCATGAGGTCCCATTTATCAATTGTTGATCTTAGAGCCTGAACCATTGGTATTCTGTTCAGGAAACTGTTTCCTGTACCAATGTATTCAAGAGTATTTCCTACTTTCTCTTCTATTAGATTCAGTGTATACAGTTTTATGTTGAGGTCCCTGATCCATTTAGACTTGAGTTTCATTCAGGTTGGTAAGTATGGATATATTTCCATTCCTCTGCATGTAAACTGCTAGTTGAACCAGCACCATTTGTTGAAGATGCTTTCATTTTTCCATTGTATGGTTTTGGCTTCTTTATAAAAAATCAGGTGTCCATAGGTCTATGGTTTTATTTCTCAGTCTTCTATTTGATTCCATTGATCAGTGTGTCTGTTTCTGTACCAATGCCATGCAGTTTTTATCACAATTGCTCTGTAGTACAGCTTGAGGTCAGGAATGGTAATTCCTCCCAAAATTATTTTACTGTTATGAATTCATTTTGTCTTTCCTGGGTTTTTTAATTTTCCACATGAAGTTGAGAATTGCTCTTTCAAGGTCCATAAAAAATTGTGTTGGAATTTTGATGGTGCTTTTGCTAAGATGGCCATTTTCACTATATTAATTCTACATATCCATGAGCATAGGAGATGTTTCCATCTTCTAGTATCTTCTTCAGTTTTTTTTCTTTAGCAGCTTGAAGTTCTTGCCATACAGATTTTTCACTTGCTTGGTTAGAGTTACACCAAGATATTTTATATTATTTGTGTCTATTGTAAAAAGAGTGTTGTTTCCCAAATTTCTTTCTCTACCCATTTATCATTTGTATAAAGGAAAGTTACTGCTTTGAGTTAATTTTTTATCCAGCCACTTTGCTGAAGGTGTTCATCAGCTGTGGAAGTTCTCTGATAAAATTTTAGGGGTCACTTATCTGGTAGAATTTTTGGTATTGCTTATGTATACTATCATATCATTCATAAAGATCGATACTTTGACTTCTCCAATTTCACTGCCTCTCCACTATCTCTATCATACTTCTGAACCATACAGATAAGCTTCTCTTCCCCCACCCATCTTCCCTGATAGCTGAGGCCTCTAGGACATAGCCAAGCAGCCTGCTATCCCAGAGGGACCTCCACACTCAGGCCACCTCTCCTCCATCTCCATAAGATTCCTGAATCATACAGGTTAATTTTTCTTTCCTCACCCATCTTTCCTGCTGTCTAAGCCCTCTGGGCCAAGCCAAAAATCCCAGGGCCAAGTGGATTAAGGGCAGAATTCTAACAAACCTTCAAAGGAGACCTAATACCAATACTCCTCAAACTATTCCAGAAACAGAAGGAACACTACCTAATTCTATAAGGCCATAGTCACTTTGATACCTAAACCTCACAAAGACTCAACAAAGAAATGGCAGACTGATTTCTCTTGTGAACACTGATGCAAAAATACTCAATAAATACTGGCAAATTGAATCTACGAACACATAAAAGACATCATCCATCAAGATCAAGTAGGCTTCATCCCAGGGATGCAGGGATGATTTAATATATGAACATCCATCAATATAATCCACCATACAAACAAAACTGAAAAAAAATCACATGATTATCTCATTAAACACTGAAAAACCCTTGACAAAATCCAACACCCTTTCATACTAAAGGTATTAGAACAATCATGGATATAGGGCACATTCCTAAATATAATCAAAGCAATATACAGCAAGCCAAGAGCCAATATCAAACTAATGGAGAGAAACTTAAAGTATTTTGCACTGTTCACCATGAACAGAAGTCAGGACAGGAACTCAAACAGGGCAGGAATCTGGAAGCAGGAGCTGATGCAGAAACCATGGAGGGGTGTTACTTACTGGCTTGTTCCTCATGGCTTGCTTAGCCTGCTTTCTTGTAGGACCCAAAACCACTAGCCCAGGAATGTCACTACCCATAATGAGCTGGGCCTTCCTACATCTATCACTAAAAAATGCCTTACAGGCTTACCTGCAGCTGGATCTAATGGAAGTGTTTCTCAAATTAGGCTCCCTCCTTTCTGATGACTCTGGTTCATATTAAGTTGACATAAAACTAGCCAGTACAACTGTCAGATTGACACACAAATACATCATTTTTCAGTACTTTCTTTTCTCGTTTATACCCAAGCTAGCATGTTAATATAAATATCACAATATAAATATAATAATTTTAAAAGTCCACAGTTCTTGCAAATTTAAACATATTAAAAGCTCAGTCTTTCCAGGTGGTGGTGATGTATGCCTTAGTCCCAATACTTGGGAGTCAGACGCAGGAAGATTTCTGAGTTCAAGACCACCCTAGTCTATGAATTAAGCCCAGAAGAGCCATAGCTACACACAGAGAAACTCTCAAAAAAAGCAAGAATAAATAAACAAACAAACAAACAAGAAACTTCAATTCAATCTTTTAAAAATCCAAAATCTCTTTTAAAAGTTCAAAGCCTTTCAGCTGTGGGCTCCTTCAAGAGGAAAGAACCAGGGCACAGTCGCAATCTGAACAAAGTAAAACCAAAACCCAAGAGTATAAATTACTCAATGTCCATTGTCTGAGATCCACTCATGATCTTCTGGGCTCCTCCAAAGGGCTTGGGTCACTTCTCCAGCTCCATCTTCTGCAACACACATAGCTTGTCTTTTAAGCCTGAATAGGCTCTACTCCAAGGCTGTTGCTGTTCTTGATAGTCAACCCATGGTCCTGGCATTTTCAAAATGGCAGGGTCTTCTGCTGTAACTGAGTGCACTTTCACCAATAGCCTGTCCTGGCCTCTCTTCAGGGTTCCAAGCCTCAACTTTTCTGCATGATCCCTTCAATCCTGGGACTTCAACTGTTACTGAGGCAGCACCTTCCCATATGGCCTCTCCTGGCTTCTCACAGTGCCAAGCCTCAGCTGTTCTCCATGACCCCTTCATTCCTTCAAAGCTAATACCACCTGGGTGACTCTCACATTACCAAGTTCAGCTACCAGCAGAAGGTACAAGCTTGACCTCTACTGGAACACAGCATCTTTGTGCTGACCCTGAGGAAACACAGAAGATTTCGACTCAATGATGCTGATCTCTTCAGGATCACTGCTAACTTCTTAGCTCCAGCTAACCAGAATCAGTTGTCCCGTTAATGCAAAGGTTTCACTTCAGTGGGGCTGGTCTCTTTGTATTTCCAGCTGGCTCTTTAGCCCTAGTTGACCACAATGACAGAATCTCTATTCAAAATAGTAAATGGGCCTGATATAATCTTTGAATTTCCCTCTAAAGCTTCACAAGCCAGGCCTTCAATGTCTGTATTGCTCTCAACATTCTGGTCTTCCAAAATCCCACAGAACATCCCATTGAGCTCTTAATACCCAATGGCTCTTCTAGCCCAACATTCCAAAGTCCTTCCACAATCCTCCCAAAACTCTGTCACCTCACTCTGTTGGTACCAATTTCTGTTTTAATTAGGGTATCTATTGCTGTAATGAAACACCATGAGCAAAAGCAAATTGGGGAGGAAAGGGTTTATTTGGCTTACACTTTCACATCAGAGCTCATCATCAAAATCAGGACAGGATCTTGAGCAGGGCATGGGACCTGGAGGCAGGAGCTGATGGGGGAAAAGGCCATGGAGGGATGCTGCTCACTGGCTTGCTCAGCCTGCTTTCTTATAGCACCCAGGACCACAGCCTAAGGGTGGCCCCACCCATAATGAGCTGGGCCCTCCCACATCAATCACTAATTAAGAAAATGCCTTACACTGTAGAGCCTACAGGACAGCCTACAACTCAATCTTATGGAGGCATTTTCTCAGTAGAGGTTCTTACCTCTCTGATGGCCCTATCAAGTTGTCATAAAACTACCCAGTAAATACATATATTCATGCAATAATAATTAGTAATAAAAAGGTGAGGGATGGATCACTCAAGAAAGGGAAAATAAAATTTAGGCTGGGCAGTGGTGGCACACACCTTTAATCCCAGCACTTGGGAGGCAGAGGCAGGTGGATTTCTGAGTTCAAGGCCAGCCTGGTCTACAGAGTGAGTTCCAGGACAACCAGAGCTACTCTTGAAAAAAACAAAACATATGTATGTATGTATTTATGTGTATATATATATATATACACATAAATTATATATATATATATATATATATATATATATATATATATATATATATATATATATATATATATATGGATAGGGAGTGTACTGGCTTTGTGTGTCAACTTGACACAGCTGGAGTTATCACAGAGAAAGGAGCTTCAGTTGAGGAAATGCCTCCATGAGATCCAGCTGTAAAGCATTTTCTCAATTAGTAACCAAGGGGGAAGGACCCAGCCCATTGTGGGTGGTGCCATCCCTGGACTGGTAGTCTTGGGCTCTATAAGAAAGCAAACTGAGCAAGCCAGGGAAACCAAGCCAGTAACATCCTTCTATGGCCTCTGCATCAGCTCCTGCTTCCTGACCTGCTTGATTCCTGTCCTGACTTCCTTTGGTGATGAACAGTAATGTGGAAAGCATAAACTGAATAAACCCTTTCCTCCTCAATTTGCTTCTTGGCCATGATGTTTTGTGCAGTAATAGAAACCCTGACTATGACAGGGAGAGTGGAATTGGAGAATTAAACTGAGAGAATGAGAGAATAGGGAAAGGAAGGAACACAACACCAAGGGCCATTTGAGGGCTCATATGGAAACCTACTACTATTGAAGCTTCTTATATATACTTAAGAAGATACAAACACAGCCAGGCCGTGGTGGCACATGCCTTTAATCCCAGCACTTGGGAGGCAGAGGCAGGTGGATTTCTGAGTTTGAGGCCAGCCTTGTCTACAAAGTGAGTTCCAGGACAGCCAAGGCTACACAGAGAAACCCTGTCTCCAAAAAAAAAAATACACACACACACACACACACACACACACACACGCATACACACACATAGTCAGGTAGTGGTGGTACATGCCTTTAAACCTAGCACTCAGGAAGCAGAAACAAGCAAATATCTAAGTTTGAGACCACCCTGGTCTACAGAGTGAGTTCCAGAACAACCAGAGAGCTACACAGAGAAACCTTGTCTCAAAACAAAACCATGATAAATAAAATATACACATATATAAAATATATAAATGTATATTTTTTTGTCTCCCCAAATGGCTTGGGGACAAAGTCCCAACTAGACATCTTTTGCCACCAAATGAAACCTCTAGTGTCATGGGTTACTTCTAATTGAGCTGTGCATGTATGAGTTATATCTAATTGCACTGTTAGCCAAAGGTTTCCTCTAGGAACCCCCAAACAACCCAAGCCATTGACAACCCTATTGGTTGTTCCTCACTAACTGATGAAAAGATCCAATTGCTGAAGACAATTACATATCTCACTGAACATATATATAATTGTATGCATTTATATCTATATATTAAACAAGTTTATGCGAGTTCAGCTGACAACACTCTCCCACAAGAAAAATAAACTAAATAACCATGTACCTCCTTGGTCAGGGTGATCCAAATGATGCTCAAAGTAATATAGGCTAATAATGTTACACTTGGAACCCTCTCAGAGGTTGAAGATCAGCCCCAATTGCTGTATACAACACATACGTGGAACACAGGACTCAGATGATTTAAGCTGAATCTAACCTAAAAGATTTTTCCTGCCATCTCACTTCCATTGTTCAAGAAAAAACTATGCAAGCTAACAGAGGAGAGAAACAATATTCCTACCCAGCTGTGACACCTATAAACCACAATGACCAATATGGTAAGATACTGGTAAAGATGCAGTATGGTTCACATGGTAACCAACAGCTGTCTAAATGGACTTAAAGACCACTCAGCAGGAAGGAAGTCATGTCTGGTACTAAAAACCTAGTCACCTCCCTGGGTGGTGAGGTCATAGATTTCAGAAAAGAACCTACTAACATCACTTCCCTAGACCAGCAAAATTCCTTAGCTACATTCTAAATTTTATACATATACCCACTGATAAATGTAGCTCACCCTTTTTCAAATAAGCCTCTTTACAGCAAGTAGGGACCATTACAGAAAACTACAACTGGACACAATGCAAACATCAATAGGTTTGGGCGAGCCCAGACCCCTTAAATAGGAGTACAGCTCTTACATCTGTGGCTCAGGAAATACCATGTACGAGGAAGGAGGAAGATTTTAAGAAACAGAATACCAGGCAGACTGCTGTGTGACTGACTTTAGAAATGGTTACATAAGCAAGATCCAAAGAATAATGCCAATAAACATGTAAATGAGAGAGAAAATCTCACGGTGTCCCACCTGAGACAAAAAAAAAAAACTACAGGCAACTGATGCTGTCAAAAGAAAATTTGTCACTCCCAGAAATGAGTTCTTTAATTCGTTATCCAGCACATAGTGTGGTCAGCTCTGAAACCGCATTCACAAAGACAAAAAACTCAGCAGGTTGTATTTATTTATATGATATGAGCAGTGTGTGTGTGATAATCAGAAAATAAAGGCAATCTGAGATTGAAGGGAATGAACATGAGGACTGGAAGGAAAGGGAAGTAATTATAATTAGAGAAGAGGGCGTTGGATTCCTTGGAACTGTAGTTACAAGGAATTGTTACTGTTGTAAGCTGTCATGTGGATGCTGGGAACTGAATACAGCTTCTCTGAAAGTGTTACCTGCTGATCCATCTCTGCAGTTCCTAGTTTGATAGGTTTGGGGGAGAAGGTAATTTTTGCATGTAAACTCTTATGAGATGTTACTTTGTAACTCTTGTCTAGGACTTAATCCTGTGTTGGCTTAATTCTGGCTTCATAGGTTGTTGGAAAGTGTTTGGTGAATGGAGCATTGGTACAAATTCTTTAGTTGTTTGGTAGACTTCACCAATAAAGCTAGTCCTAGACTTTGATTTTGAGTTTTTAACTGGTTCACACTTGGCCTGGCCTGTTCAGGTTTTCTAGCTCTTCTTGTGCCTGCTGTTGCAGTTTGCTTATGGGATGTCCATTTCGTGTAGGTTGTCCAATCTGACACTTGGTTTTTCATAGCATGGTCATACAACTCATGTGTTTAATGGAAATGGCTCGAAAATAAGACGGTACCTATCCAGGGACAGGGAGGTGATATGTATCATATCAAATACTTGAAGAGAATGCAGAAATGCCAGCAGTAAGTAGTACTCTAACTCCAGTGTGATGTGAACCCTTAAATAAGTTTTCTAAGTCACTTAACCTAGATAGTTTTTGCTGGAGCTGGGTAATGTCTTTTCTGTTCTACAGCATCCACACCCACATAGACAGCACACATCCTCCATGACCTCGGCCAACAACAGTACAACTGTCAAGGCAGCATCTTCTACTTCCCAGATTCTGGGATTCTCGGATAAAAGCACTGTAGCATTTTTGCAGAATCAGTGAGTGACTGACTGCTTTGTTACATTCTACTTAATAGAATCACATCCATGGAGCTATTTGTCATACTGAGTATAAAAGGTATTAATTCACTGAGAAACACTGGCCAGCTAAAATGTGTTTGACTTTCAAAGGTTACATTTTAACAAATTCAAAAAAGTAGTTTAAAAAAAGACCTTATTTAACACTCTTTCTTCATCTTTAGTTTTTAAGGTAATTTGCAGGGATTTCTGCAAGGAAACAGGAAATGAGACTAATCATGTATTTAGTTCAGCTGCAGCATTTTGACTTCAGTTGCAATAAATCTATATTACTAAATTCACGGTATCTGTCAATAATCCTTAAATATCTAATCTTCAGGCACATGGAAAATTCCACAAAATTTACCTAGTAAATATTTGATTCCATCAAGACTGTTCTAAACTTTTTCTGAAAGCAAAATTGTCTAGTTTCTTTTCTGAAACTACCCTGACTTATAAAATGAGATTCTGAGGAAGATGACTATAAAAGCACCTAAAAATTTTGCGGCTAAAAGTCAGTAAAAAATGTTAGCCCCATTTTTACACAGAGAAAAGCACGTTAAGAGATTAACCATAAAATGCAAAATGTGATCAACAGCATTTATTTTCCCTTTTGAGGAAGTGAAGATTGACAGCAGAACTTCAAAGACACAGACTGGTAGGGACAGCTGCTACTGACACATTACTTCATGCTTTTCCACGACCATGCTAAGCTTCCACTCTGATCAGTCATGGTACAAACACCCTCTGCAACATTGAACATGTAACATGAGTGTTAACTTGCATGCATTCTCAGTTAGGCAACACCTGCAGGCACTGCACTTCAGTGTTTGTAAACTTGAGCATACCCATGAAGAAACTAAATGCTAAATGCTGCATGAGTGATCAGTGAACTATACATCACTTTATTACAAAATCTAATCCACCACGGGAACACATCAACTTTATTTTATTAAAGTGATTAACAAGTTTCATTTGTTGAAATATAGTGTCTCCTCCTCCTCCTTCGTAACACATAAGGGCAAATTTCCTATGAAGTTTGTATTTTAATTCAGTAGTTATCCAAGCAAGTTTAAATAAAGAGTACCAAGAATGTCTCATTTTTATCTTCAGGGTAGCTTATTTGGAGAATAAAACTTTACATACACATATACACATACACACATACACACATACACACATACATACATACATACACACATACATACATACATACATACATACATACGAAAAAAGGAAAGAAAAAAGAAAGATTGCAGTGATTATTTTTGGTGAGCAAGAGGCACAAATTCTCAGAACTTCCATTTTGTTCCCTCTCAGATAAGTTCTTTGAGAAATGAAAGACATGTGGGAACGGTCATGGCTGCCATGATTGTTAGGGATCTTTAAAAGTAGCTATAATCATCTGATGATCCAAATGTCACAAGCATAGGACAAATTTCAAGTCTCTGACACTGCAATGCTGGACAGGATGCAGACAAAAAAGCTATTTTCTGGCATTTTGATGTCTTATATGTGATGTTCCAGCAGAAAGTGTCTACCTTCATCTGATGCAATAAGCTGGTCTGTGAAAACTCGCAGAGAAGAAGGAAATTCCAAGTTACATGTACACACGCACACAAATGGCTCCATATAATAAATATATACAGCAATTAAAATGGTTAAATACAATTTAAAACCCTTCAACCACTGCTTACACAGTGCCAAACATAATCATCAGTTTTTTTCCATGATGACATAATCTATTTGCTTAAAGGTACAATCCCAATACTATCCACTGCTTTAAGAATTAACACAGTGACCTGAATCCAAGTTAAACAAACATATAACAAATATTAAGGTCAGTAAAACAGATTCAAGTCATTGCAATTTCATTTTATACTTGATACATTTTTGTTTCTGTCCAGGATCAATTTTACTTCGGCATGAGTGTTATACTAAAATGTAACTTTACATTTTAAATTTAAAGTATTACCTTTATTGAGTTTTCAATTTTGGAAAGGTTTGATCCAGTATTATATATGTCTATCTATATATCTATGCCTTAAGAAAAATAAGTCAGAATAATTAGCATGAGCTTTCCCACCAGTGGTAATTCCCAACCTATTTTTTTCCACGCAGTATTTTACTTTTATTACTTGAAATGTCATAGTAAATTATCCAGACAACATCTTTTGGATCAGCCAATCACAGAACCTAAATCTCAAATGCTATTCTGAAGAAGTGTGGAGTAAATAATTTTGGTAATCTGTAAGATGGTTGCATGCAGTGTATACTGTATTATAACAGCACCAAACCCTTTATAGAAGCCAAACACTCCTTCCTCCTGCTTGATGGTATTTATACAGTCTCTCATTCCCTCATACTGTGTATTAATTGGAAGTACTTCATAGCCAAGGTCTGTGTTGTCAATAATTGTGCGTGTTCCTTGAATATGAAGACGATGCAGAACTGTTTCCAATGGGTAAAGTATAACGTCAGAGCAAAGGCTGGCAGCAAAGTTAGCAATAAGTTCTGGGAAATAAGCATCCAACATATTCTGCATGGGGCTAGTGCTCTCAGCTAGGTGGCTGTTATAGGTCTTTCTCTTCAGAATTAGAAGGACAATCTTCTGAATGATGGAACTGATGATGTAATGAAGAACTCCATGCAGCACTGTTGGGAAGATCAATGAAAACAGTGGAAGAAGGCGTTTGCTGTGAGGCACTCCCAAGCCTATCACGCGTCCAATCCCTTCTTTAATACATTCCAGAATGCCAGTGTTATCTCGGATTATCTCACTCTGAAACAAAAGTGATGAAAAGGTACAATTATATTTTTTTAAAAAGATTTATTTGTTTCATGTGTATGGTTGTTTTGCTCTATGCATGTCTTTGCACCATGTGTGTGCCCTGCCTGCAAGGTCCAAAAGAGGTCATCAGATTTCCTGGACTGGAAAAATGAGAACTGAAGCCTGGTCTTCTAGAAGAGTCATTAGTACTCTTTACCACTGAGTGCTCTCTCCAGACCCATTAACTTACTAATTTTTAAAAATTGCTGTAGAAAATACTGTTATTAGGTCCCTTTGAGATAAATATATTCACAAAAGAAGAAAAACATCCATGATTTGCCAACTTCAGCTGTGAGATTGGATTAGCATTATATTCTTTTACAAAAGAAATACCATAAAGAGCAATGAGCAGAACATAGTCTACCACCAACCACCTATGAGCTCCTTTGGCTCCTCATCCAACCATGCAACACTTTTTACCTATTCCCCCTTCCATGCCATAACCAACCTTTCCACCCATGTGGATCAGGCTTGGACCAGAAAGCACATCTTGTCTACCATCCCAGTCCCTTTGACAGGAGTCCCTGATTCCTTTCCACCCAAGCCATTTCCAACCACTAGGTCAAACCTGCACTGACATCCCTGCATTTACCTCAACCTACTCAGTACATATGAGACTTAGAACTAACCAAAGAAAAGAAGTCTACATGACCAGATACCATTGCAAAAATTCCAAAATATGAAAGATCAAGCCAGTATCTTCTAAACCCTACTGATCACATAGAAATATTTGCCAAGGCAAATTACCTAGGTAAACCCAAGGATCCAGAATTTAAAAGAATAATCATAAAATTCATCAAAGACTTCAGAATTTAAAGAAGACACAAAGAAACAACTCAATGAAACTGAGGAGAAAGAGTTTAAAGAGAATAAACACCTTAGTGATGCCCAAGAAACACAAACATAAAGCTGACAGAAATGATTAAGACAATCCAGGACTTGAGAACATAATTCAATAAAGAGATAGAATCCCTGAAGAAGACTCAAATTGCAGTTAGGAGACTCACAGGAAAGCCTTATTAGTAGAATAAATCAAATAGAACAGAGAATATCAGGACTTAAAGATAAAAGCACAGGATCTAGATCAAATAATTAAAAAAAAAATTAAACACAGAGAAGGAGCATACCAGAAACGTGGAACACCATGAACCTACAAGTTATAGGCAAAGATGAAAGAGAGATCCCAAGTCACAGTCATAGATCTGATCTTCAACAAAATCACAGAAGAGAACTTCCCCCAAACTAAAGAAAGACACCCACATACAGATACAAGAAGCATACAGAATACCAAACATGCAGGAGAAGAAAAGAAAAATTAGTTAAAAGAGAGAATGTATAAAAAGAAAGTATATTGAAAGCTGCATGAAAAAAAATGCAAGTTACATATAAAGAAGATTATATCAGAATAACAACTCAGTGGAAACTTTGAAAGCCAGAAGACTCAGGATCAATCCATTCCATATTCCCAGTCTTAAAAGATTATAATGGACAACCTTTACTAATATACCCAGCAAAACTGAAGAAAACTTTCTATGATATAAACTAAACATCCAAAAAATTGATATCCAATAAACCAAACCTAAAGAAAATACAGAAATCAATATGTGGTGATTTGAATGACCCCTTAGGCACATAAGTTTGAATGCTTTGACCCCAGTTGGTGAAACTTTTAGGGAAAGATTAGGATGTGTGGACTTGTTAGAGGAGCTGTGTCACTGAGGGTGGGCTTTAAGATGTAAAAATGCCAGACTCATTCTCTTTTTCTCCCTCTGCCTGCTGCCTACAAACCAGTATGTAAAACTCTCAGCTATTGGTCCAGTGCCAGGTCTGTTTGCTTCCTGACATATCGATCATGGACTAGTTCTCTGAGACTGTAATAAAGTCCTCAATTAAAGGCTTTCTTCTATAAGTTGCCTTGGTCATACTGTTTCCTCACAGCAATAAAACTGTTAGATGCTATATTCCAATATGAATAGAAAAATCAGCATGGCAGGGACAGTGTGTAAAGAAATACAAAGTCATAATTATTAAAATACATAATACTGTGAACACAAACACCACCACCAAAAATCAACAATGCACATATAAATCCACAACATACCCATGTTAGTACTAAATTTAAATATCACAGCCTGAATTCTCCAAACAAAAGACAGGCTGACTGGATAGAGCAAGAAACAAAATCCATCTATCTCTTGTACAGGAAACACACCTTAGCTTTAAAGATAAGCACCACCTTATGATAAAGGATAGACAAAAATACTCCAATCAAATGTGACCAGTAAACAAGTGTCATTATTCTAATATATAATAAGATAGACTTAATTAAAACTAATCAGGAGAGATAAAGAGGGCTACTACATTCTAATCAAGGAAACAGTTAATAAGGAGTGTATTACTATCCTAAACATACATGCACCAAACTCTGGAGAACCCAATTGGATAAAAATATATACAACTGTATTTAAAAACAAATTAGCATCACTCCATTAATAGTAGGTGATTTCAATTTTCTTCAATAGAAAAATCATCTGAATAAAAAACAGAGAAGCATCAGAATCAATTGACATCATACATCAAGTGGACTTAAGTGATGTCTAAAGAATATTCCACCCAAACAGCAAACAATACACAATCTATTGAGGAGCACAGGGAAGGTTTTCTAAAATAGAACACATCCTGACACCCAAAACAGATCTTTACAAATTAAAAAAAAAAAAAAAAATCACTCCTTATGTTCATAGCAGCCTTATTTATAATAGCCAGAAGCTGGAAAGAACCCAGGTGTCCCTCAACAGAGGAATGGATACAGAAAATATGGTACATTTACACAATGGAGTACTACACAGCTATTAAAAACAATGAATTTATGAAATTCCTAGGCAAATAGATGGATCTGGAGGGTATCATCCTGAGTGAGGTAACCCAATCACAAAAGAACTCACATAACATGCACTTACTGATAAGTGGATATTAGCCAAGAAACCTAGATTACACAAGATACAATTGGCTAAACACATGAAACTCAAGAAGAATGAAGACCAAAGTGTGGACATTTCGCCCCTTCTTAGAATTAGGAACAAAGCACACATTGAAGAAGTTACAGAGATCAAGTATGGAGCTGAAACAAAAGGATGGACCAACCAGTGACTGCTGCAGCCAGGGATCCATCCCATAATCTGCCACCAAACGCAGACACTATTGCATACGCCAGCAAGATATTGCTGAAAGGGCCCTCATATAGCTGTCTTGTGTGAGGCTATGCCAGTGCCTGGCAAACACAGAAGTGGATGCTCACAGTCAACTATTAGATGGAGCACAAGCTTCCCAAGGGAGGAGCTAGAGAAAGTACCCAAGGAGCTGAATGGGTCTGAAACCCTATAGGTGGAACAACAATATGAACTAACTAGTACCCCCAGAGCTCGTGTCTCTAGCTGCATATGTAGCAGAAGATGGCCTAGTTGGCCATCATTGGGAAGAGAGGCCCCTTGGTCATGCAGACTTTATATGCCCCAGTACAGAGGATCGCCAGGGCCAAGATGTGGGAGTGGATGAGTAGGGGAGCAGGGTGGGGGATGGGGGAGGGTATAGGGGACTTTCGGGATAACATTTGAAATGTAAATGAGGAGAATATCTAATAAAAATTGGAAAAAATAAATAAAAATAAATCACTCCTTGTATCCAATCTACCCATAATGCACTACAACTTAAAAATTGATATCAAATAAATGTGTAGAAATTACACATTCATGGAGATTAAACAATTCATTAATGAATCATGAATAAGTCAAAGATGGTATCAAGAAAGAAATAAAAAATTTCCAAGAACTAAATGAAAACACAACATAACAGAACATCTGAGACAACTAAAAGCAGTCAAAAAACAAAACAAAGAACTCCATGCAGCACTGTTGGGAAGATCAATGAAAATAGTGGAAGAAGGCGTTTGCTGTGAGGCACTCCCAAGCCTATCACTCGTCTAATTCCTTCTTTAATACATTCCAGAGATTCAGTTGCTAAACACTATTATTCCAAGTCTATAAGATAAAATTACAATCTAAAGATGATTTTTTTCTTTTCTTTTTTTTTTTTTTTTTTTTTTTTTGGTTTTTCGAGACAGGGTTTCTCTGTATAGCCCTGGCTGTCCTGGAACTCACTTTGTAGACCAGGCTGGCCTCGAACTCAGAAATCCGCCTGCCTCTGCCTCCAGAGTGCTGGGAATAAAGGCGTGCGCCAAAATTTTTATTGGTTATTTTATTTATTTACATTTCAAATGTTTCCCCTTTCCCAGTTTCCCCTCTGGAAACCCCCTATCCTGCCCCTCTAGCCCCTGCTTCTATGAGGGTGCTCACCCACCCACCTACCTACTCCTACCTCACCACCCTGGCATTCCCCTACACTATGGCATCGAGCCTTCACAGGACCAAGGATCTCCCCTCCCACTGATGTCAAATAAGGCCATCCTCTGCTACATATGCAGCTGAAGCCATGGGTTCCTCCATGTGTACTCTTTGGTTGGTGGTTTAGTCCCTGGGAACCCTGGGGGGTGGGGAGGAGGCTAAAGGTAATATTTAAGAAACTATAACTGAGCCGGGCGTGGTGGCGCACGCCTTTAATCCCAGCACTCGGGAGGCAGAGGCAGGCGGATTTCTGAGTTCGAGGCCTGTCTGGTCTACAAAGTGAGTTCCAGGACAGCCAGGGCTATACAGAGAAACCCTGTCTCGAAAAACGAAAAAAAAAAAAAAAAAAAAAAAAAAAAAAAAAAAAAAAAAAGAAACTATAACTGAAAGTTATAGTTCTAATTTAAGTAGACAAATGTGACTGTGTCAAATCTGTCCCAACTAAAACCTCTTTCTTGATACAGCATGTTGCTTAGGTATTTTGCCTTAAAATTTTATCTTTCTGATAGTTTTTCTTATCTTTAAACTGAGACTGCTTGACAAACTAACTCTGTGAACTACATAATACCATCCAAATGTAAAGGACAAATATGTTTCAGTCATAAGATGTTAATTTCAGTTAACCAAAGTTAGTTCTAACAACAGGAAAATCAGATATTAATGATATAGTGGGGACAAATAATAAAGAGGAAACCAAACAAAACAAAAACCAGAAAGGCAAGGCTGTTGCAGCAAGCAATTTACAGAGCAGACACTAACATGGGAAAGTATTCTTGAAGATGGGATGCTGGAAACAGAAGACAACTGTATAAGCACTTTTAACTTAATGTTTTTACCTATAAAAGATAGTGAGGCTACAAAATGTAATTCAATGTGCTTCAAGTGCCACCATGTGGCTAGAAACAGTAAAACAAGCAAGCAGAATTTAAATGCTAACAGGAAACTACTTAAGTTTGCATTTATCACTGTGTTCAGCCAACACTGAATGTTCCCTCGGTGGGACATTTTTAAAACATGCTGTGTAGTAAATTATCTACAGGTACTACAACTTACTGTTAGGATGATTATTCCTTATGCTCAAACAATTATTAATACAATCATTATAATAAGCCATAAGCATTTTGATCTTGAGGCCTTGAAAGATCAAAACAAGTCAGTTTGGGTTATGCGACAACTAAATGAAGAGTATGAAAGGATGAAAAATAATTAAACCATAAATCTGACCCAAATTTGCAGTGGAAATGTTGGACCCATGGTAGAATGTAATAAGTATGTGTATCTGTGAAATGAACATTTAAAATCAGACATACACAGTATACTAAATATGCTAAAAGTACTTATAAAAAAAGTTACACCAAAGAACAGCTCACCTGTACTGTTTCGATCAGACTTGCAGAATAAAAAGGCATGGCCACCATGTATGTTAGGCTGCAGAAATTAAAGGAAACTATATCAGTACAATAAAATAGGATGATTAAAATCAAATGTTAACATGTTTTAATGTATTCACCTAAATTTACATTCAAACCTAAAGTGATCATTTTAATTTTCAACTATACTTTGGAACTAGTGATATTAACTCACAACACTGAAACACAGTACTTTATTGAACAGAGATAGAAATAAAAAAGTAACAATAATACAAAGACAGTCTGCCAAAAAATACCAAAAACTCTAGATTGTACCTTTAGCAGATTGTAGGGTCATTTATGATTAACTGTTTGGACATCTACTTGCATATATCTAGCACTCCCTGAAATATGATTCGAGCCTTTTGTATGAACAACTGTATCACAGTTTAGAGTTTAGTGATATCCAGGAAAGAATGCTTTATGTTATTATCCTATATCATTTTCTACATTTCCCATCAACAGAATGAAGCCAGCCTACAACCACAAGCCAACTGCCTTTTTTACTATGAAAAGGTAATGTTGAACGGCTTTCCAAAGCTGTTTCTTTATCAGTAGGGTTACATTACAAAAGTAGAGTTACTTAAAATCCTTTCATGGGTGGAACTAACCTGATCAGCAACCTTAGGGGCCAGGTCCTGGTAAGTACTCACCTCCAAAGTTAATGGAACATCAGTAAGTAATTATGTGCTGGACTGTCCAAAAGGAACCAGCAAACTAGAGAAATTTCTAATTCATAGAAATTTCTATTTCTTCAGATAAACAGAATAAACTTCTAATCTGTAAAAAAAGTTACTGATGTAAAATCAGCAGGTGCGTTTACACCACACTGTAATATGACTATCATTTTGAGCTTACTCTTCACCAAATACATACATTCATGTCTCTGATTAGTAAGACACAGGTTTAGCATCCCTTTTATCAGAAATGCTCAAGACCAGATGTGTTTCAGATTTGGGGATATTTGTATGTAAGTAACTAGATATCTTGGGGACAGGACCCAAGCCTAGATACAAAATTAATTTCTGTGTTATACTTTTACACACAAAGACTATGTGTTTTTGCATAGTATTTTCTGTGTGGCTATATTCTGACACCTCATCCTTTATTAAGTAGGATCAGGTTAAAGAAATTCAAGACATGTGACATGTCTTGTTGGTGTTCAAACTCTTCAGAATTTGATGTATTTTGGATTTCAGATGTTTGGCTTCTTCGTGTTTAACCCACAGTAGTTTGTTTGTTTGTTTGTTTGTTTGTTTAGCATAGGTTAAAGGACTGGGGAAATCACAGCTGGCAAAGCACTTGCCACGCAAGCATGAAGAGCCAAGTGTGATCCACAGCACCCATGTATAAAGCAGGCACAGTGCATGCATGTGTAATATTGGTGCTGGGTACAGAGAAACAGGTAGATTCCTGGGGCGTGCTGACTGCTCTGTCTCGTCAGTAACCCCAGACAGCACTCCAACTGATGGCCCAATACCAAGTGATCATCTATAAACATTTATGTATAAGCAACATTAGATGGACTGATAAGGTTGTATTTATGCATTCAGAAACACACACATACATCAAGGAACAAGTAAGGAAAAAAGTCAATGAATTTGAATGAGAGCAAGATGGGGGTTACACGGGAAGTGTTGGAGAAAAGGGAAGGAGGAAATGATGTTATTATAGTATAATCTTAAAAACAGAACCAGGAGCTGGGCAGTGGAGGTAAATGCCTCTAATCCCAGCACTTGGAAGGCAGGGGCAGGTGGAGTTCGAGGCCAGCCTGGTCTACAGAGTGAGTTCCAGGACAGCCAGGGCTACACAGAGAAACACAGGGGGGTGGGGGAGGGTCTCTGTGAGGGAGAAGAAGCTGGAGGGGGCAGCGTTTGATGGAAATAAATTTAATAATATTGTTGGTGGCTTCTGAGGACACTCTGGCCTCCACATATATAAGTGCACCCAAACACAGGAACACACACATACCCACCCACCCCTGAAGGAAGAACAAAAGAAAAAGTGTCTAAAACAAAACAAAAGCTGAGCCACAACTCTTATCTTTCACATGCCTAAGAATTATTTTAAGCAGCATGTGTATTTCAGGATTGTTGTTGTTGCTGTTATTCCATATGTACTTCAAGACTTATCCCTAAGCCTTGTATTACTTTTCTTCAAAAACCTATTGATACTACTCTAACTTCCTTCACTGTATTAGGCATAAGATTTTTTTTTTCTCTGAGGAGAAGGGGAGGAAGAAATAGGGGAAAAGATTTTAAGGGTGGGACCGGAAAGAAAGAAGGGAACAGGGCTGTGATCGGGATGTAAAGTGAATATAAAAATAAGTAAAAATAATAATAAAAAAATCCTTACCATTTCAGGAGAAGGTGTTCACCTATTTGTTTAGGGTTCCATTTGTGTGAAACCTCCCTAAAATGTAAAAATAAATGTAAATAAAACAAAAACTACATTATTTAAAATATTTTGTTTTAATCTGGAGAATGGGCTTCCTAGACATACTTCTGACACTGTAGTAGTTCAAACAGAGAATCGGTGCCTGTGTGTCTGCTGACAGAGGCTGCAGGGAAAAGCTGGGACTGATTGCATGATGGCTACTACTGTGTCAGTGTGACAGATGAGAAGACTCGGGAGACAAGCCTCCAGCCATATCTGTGAGGAGGTTTCAAGAGTATTCATGGACTAGGATCCTACACTGAAAGAGAAAGTTGGGTGAGCACCAGCAGACCCTCTCTGCTTACTAATACAGTAAGAGGTAGTATTCGTTATCAGAAATGCTCAGGGCAAGATGTGTCTCACATACATAGCCCCTCTTTCTCACTAAGAGTGAGGCCACTGTCCTCATCACATGGCCCTGAGTCTTTGGTAGCGGTCTGTCTATTCCAATTCCTCTTCTTTATCTCTCTCCACATAGCTAACTTTCTACACTTTCAGTGCTGTTTGCCTATGATCCTGAGATTTAATTGTAGCCAGAAACTGAATCACATCTATTATCACTGCAGGCACTGAATTTTTACCACACTACTAAACTGAATGCTCTGCACTTTGCCAACATTTTCATAGATCTCTGTGTTTGAGGTAGGAAGCCTCAAAAAAAAAAAAAAAAAATGGGGGGTAGGGGGAAGCTGGCACATCTGCACTTTCAAACACCCTGTGTCATTAAAATCAGTAACAGAGATTAAAGTTAGCCAAGCACAGATGTTCAATTTTTAAAATATGAGTCAAGAAAACTTAGCTGGCTGCTAACCTTTAGCAAAGCTGTATTAAAGGAAGTCTGAGACTACACAGTCCTTTGAAAGCAACACATTGAAAACAGCTTGCTCTTAGCCTCTTGCCATTGTTTCTTTTCCTTACAAAGATAAATCCCAACAATGAGTACATGTGCAATACCAGTGGTTAGACCTTCAACTAACTCCCTTTCTTAACAATCAGGATAATATAACCTTTACATAAATAACCCAAAACTATTCAAAGCCTTTAACACTATCCATGAGTTCATTCAGAAAAATATACTACAGACAATTGGTCATGCCAAAGAGTAGCCAACAAATTACAATAGCTCACTACTATCACTAGCATCCCTTTCACATTGTCTGTGAGTGCTTTGCTGCCAACAGCCATAATTGTAGGACACCTACAGTACCAGTCTTCTTGGGGCTTTTTTTTTTAAAGATTTATTTATTATTATAAGTAAGTACACTGTAGCTGTCTTCAGACACACCAGAAGAGGGCCCAGATCTCACTATGGGTGGTTGTGAGCCACCATGTGGTTGCTGGGATTTGAACTCAGGACCTTCGGAAGAGCAGTCAGTGCTCTTACCCTGCTGAGCCATCTCACCAGCCCTTCTTGGGGCTATCCACAAGTACAGTGCTGTCTTTCCTGAAACAAATAATGGCTGAATTTGACCCACAGAAAAGAAACTCAGTCTCCCTAAGTTTATCTACTTTCTCTCTCCCAGCATATCTACAACTGAAGTTTACAACCTCTGGTTCTAGAATCTATGTCATGAACCTTCCCTCTAGGTTTGCTGAAGGTATCACTGACTCTACCCTTCACAAGTGCTGTCACCTCCCCCACCCTCCACATATGGTACAGACATGAAGACACACAAGTGGTCCAAGATCTATCCTTGTCACATTTCATAACTTGTGATTCTCCATTAGTTGAATTTCATTGAGTCTCATATTCTGAATGATACTTTATGCCCCAATACTCAAATGTCTACACTTAAGTAACTCCTGTGGCATCCTGATCTGCAGTTCCATCCCCCTTCTAAAAATGGACCCCTGTGGTGGTATGAGCAGCCCCCATACCTGTTTAGGATTAGGAGGTGTGGCCTTTTCGGAGAAGGTGTGTCACTCACTAGGTGTGGGTTTTGAGGTTTCCAATGAGCACTCTGGCTCTCCCTCTCTCTGCTGCATACTTGTGAGACAGATGTAAGATCTCTGCTACAGCTACAGCACCAGCCTACTTGACTCTGGCAATGTTCTTGCCATGATGGCCACAGTCCCTACTACCCTCTGGAACTGTGAGCCTCAAATTAAATGCTTTAATAAGTTACCTTGGAAATGTTGTCTCTTCACAGTAACATAAAAGTGACTAAGATATCCCCTACAGGTCTGGAAAAAACATCAAACTCCATTTTTGAAAGTTAAATTCCTTAACTACTTCTCTAACTTGTTCTTAATGAATTCTCCATCCCAGTTAGCATTTCTATTTGAAAAAAAAAAAATCTCAGTCACTGCTGGCAACTCTCCTCCTGATACTCCCAGTTCCAATCTAAAAGTAACTATCATCAATTATACTTAGCATGCCTTCCTAACTCTGCACTCTCTGTTCTGTTCCACAACTCAAATTGCCCCAATGTGGTTAAGATTAATATATTAACTCTCTACAAGCCAGTCTGAACCAATACTTTTTACACTACCTCTTAGGAATACTCTTGTTCTTATCAAAAAACAGATGTTTCATTCTAGGCCCACAGAGAATAAACTACTGCAAAGACAATAATGGAAGGAGGGAGATTTGAGTTGGATATGTCCCAGATAATTTATATACAAAAAGTTACCCAATAATAAATGAAAAATGTTAAAAAAAAAAAAAAAGGAGAGAGATGGGCTCATACAAGCCTCTTTCATTTCCAAGCACAAGCTGCTGCCTTTTGTCGCCGACACTGTGGAAGCTCTATGAGATTAGGTGCTGCTGCCTTCTCTTGGAAAGAAAGCCTTTCCTGCCTAGTCAATTCAATTTTCAGTTATTTTTGAAATCCTTACCAATAATTCTAGGTAAATATTCCTGGGAATCTGAAGGGAATTATTTAATTATAGCACAAATCACACAATGTTTTATAAACAAATGAGCTACTTAAAGAGGAAGTTGTTCCCGCACTCCTGTTTCTCACTTAGCAGCAGGAATGAAAGGCACAGTTCAACAGAGAGTAGGACACCAGCACCCTATCACACACGTAATCAGCAAGGTGTAACAAAGAAGCTTTACTGTCCTCCCTTCTCTGGGCTACTTCAGACAAGCTTTTAGATTCAAGATATTTGCTTCCATATTTAATAAAAATTTAATATAAAACTAATATGGGGGGGAAAGGCTCCACATGTACCTCGGTAAAGGTGTAAATTCACTTATTATGCCTTCTGCTCCAAGTGTGACTCCCTGAACAATAAATGTGCTTCCCATCCCTTTCCATAGGGCTCTTGGTCCCTAAAATCAAAACAAAAACAATACAAACAGTTCTGTTAATGCCTAAATATAAAACACAGAAGTTCTTAATAAAAATACAGAAGGTTTGCTAATATTTCCCAATAAGGCATTACTCTTATATAAATCTTACAGAACTGTAACTAACTGAGTTTCTACCACTTTGTTCTTGGACTCTTGAGGCACTCCCACATAACCCAGGATGGCCTATGTAGCTGAGATTCACCTTGAACTCTTTTTTTTTCCCTTTGGTTTTTTGAGACAGGGTTTCTCTGTATAGCCCTGGCTGTCCTGGAACTCACTCTGTAGACCAGGCTGGCCTCGAACTCAGAAATCCGCCTGCCTCTGCCTCCCGAGTGCTGGGATCAAAGGCGTGCGCCACCACACCCAGCTTTCACCTTGACCTCTTGATCCTCCTTCCTCAGCCTCCCATGTCCCAGGATCTCAAGGCCTGAACCAGTACAGATGCCTCGGTTATTAATGTTTCATAGTAGCCTAGTTTAGACTAAGATGAACTAAGATACTCCATTTAATTAATTACTCCAAAATGATTGGCTAGGTTATTTAAAAACTTCAGGTATCTCTATATCCAACTTCCTACAATCTAGCTGTTTATATGACCTACAGGCATCCCAAACTTCATATTTCCCCAATTTCACTCCATCGTAGCCATTAGCCCCATTTCTTTTCCTTCTCTGTTGGAGTTCCTATTTTTCCTTCTTGTGCCGAAATCCTGAGTAATCAACCAAAGGTCTATACATTCTCAGCCTCTCCTAAATCTACTACCTTTCTCACCCTTACCTTATTACTCACATCCCTCTAACTCTGCAAGAGTTCACTGTTTCTGCTACAGTAACACCATGGTGTTACTACTATCTAGGTTATTAGTGAATTAGGAAATAAAATAGCAACAATGTAAAATTAAAAGAAGCAATATACTATCAGGAGAGAACTGTATCTCTTTTTCAACCTAGTCCCACAAAAACTTTTATCTTCCTGTCTGCATGGAAAGATATACAATTTTTTCATTTGTGCATTTTAAACAGATGTACTCTGAACCATAACAAAACCTAGCAACCATTCCATATCAGTACACCCAGCGATGGTTTCTTCTTTGTAAAGGCCACCTGGTGTTTGGCCACCTAAATGTGTCGTTGTTACTTTACTGGTACCACTGCTAGGTAGGTTCATTTCTAGGTTCATTTCTCTCCCTCCCTCCCCCACTCTCTCTTGGCTTTTGAGAGACAGGGTTTTTCTGTGTAGTCCTGACTATCCTGGAAATCACTCTATAGACCAGGCTGGCCTTTAACTCAGTTATCTACCTGCCTCTGCCTCTGCCCCTGCCTCCCCTCTAGAGTGCTGGGATTAAAGGGGAACGCCACTACTGCCCAGCTATTTTGGCTCATTATTATATGAAATTTTACAAAATGATATCTTGCATATACATTTTTCATATGATCACAAACATTTATATGGGAAAGTTCTTAGAAGTCAAACATATAAATTTTAAATTTTAATTAAGTAGTGGCTTATGTCTTTAATCCCAGCACTAGGGAGGCAGGGGCAAGTGGATCTCTGAATTAGGAGACAGCCTGGTCTACAAAGCAAGTTCCAAGACTGCCAAGGTACACAAAGAAATCCTTAACAAAAAAATTCAATTCTGATGCATACAATCTGTTCACCATTTACTTGTCACTCGAACACAGTGACATACTCCAATACAGTTCTCATGCTGGGCTAACACACAACCATAACAGTATTTTCATTGCTACTTCAAAACTATAATTTTGCCATTTTCTGTATATCTGATATACAGGATTATCTGATATGTGTGTGACCCCTACAAAAGGGCTGTTGGACACGTTCCCAGGGCTCGTGAGCCACAGGTCCGAATCACTGCTGTAATCACACAGTGGTTCTCTTGTACTTCTTAGGATAGCGTGCAGGCCACAGAAGGCCCTTTATGATGCTACTCACTTCTCTGGCTCGTTTTCATCCTCCTCTTACCCTCAACCCCTGCTGCAAGCTTCTATTACATTGCATTACATCTAGACCCCAAATCATAACCACTCTTTTACTTTTTTGCCTTTGAACATTAACATACAAAACCATTACCTCAGCATTAAGAAGCAGACTTTCTGACAACTCTCTTTTAACCCCTTTCCCACATCAGACCCTGGGTTCAAGCTCAGCTATGATAGTGAATCTTCACTGTAAACAGATTAGGAATGCTTAACTGAGAAGAAAGACCCATCCTGAAGATTGGCAGTATCATGTCTTGAGCATCAAGAGCCTCCCAATTGGTGTGATCAGCTACCTTGAGTTCAGGCCTCCATGAACTCACTGTCACCATCACGATGACAGTGCTTCAAGTCAAAATAACACCTTCCTTCCTTAGATGTTGTCAAGTATTTTGTTATGGCAATGAGAAAACTAACAAGCATGTAAGTATGGCGTGTGTCTCTTTCCTATCTACTAATCAGTACTTTATAGTCTCATACTGAACCACACTCTGGACCACCGGTTATGCTGGCATTTGTGTCTCTATGACTAAATCATGAATCTCTTGATTGCATTTACCTTACCTGCTGCTAAACTCTTGGAACTTAGCATAGTTCTTTGCAAGTTCGTTGAATTAAGTGAAGTTCTGAAAGACTCAAAAGAGAATTCTTACTTTAATGCTTAACAGTTTAAATATGTAACATTAATAGAATAGATTCTTACCTGAGTTTTGTTGAAGCTATACATAATGTTGATAATTGAAAATGGAGTGAGATGGTAATGCCGAGCATGGTAATTGACCTATAAGAATATATAATATTTTTGTTTTGTCAAGAAATAATAAGGCCACAAAAAAATTCAAGTTCAGCATAAACTAACAGTTAAGTTCTAGAGTCAAATAATAAGCATTTCCAATAAGCATTAAGTGTTATACATATGATGATATAAATGTAATATGTAGACTAGTACATAAAACACCCAGTAATGAAAACTGTAAAGAGGATTTTGCTGTTTGAAAAGTGGGATTTTAAACTCTGGAATTAAATCTCATATTCATACTCACTTGGCCAAGCATTTTTTAAACTATAGCTTAGGATCAATGGATGAATTATAAAACAGCTAAGCATGTCAAACTTCTTTATACTGGATTATAATGTAATAGCACCACAATTTACATACATACAAATGAATATTACTGTTCTAGAGCATCTACAACTTCCAATACTATTTAGGTAGTTAATTTTCTGTGCATTCTTATTTTTCAGTGACAAGTATAAACAGACTAATTTGTATTGATTTATATTGTCTTATGTGAGAAAATTATTTTACAAAGAATTTAAGTTACATAATAGCACCTGCTACAATGCAGGCCAGTTCCTGTTGAGAGCTCCATTACTTTACCAGAGGCCTGGCCAGTTCAAAATACTCTCTTAGTTTTCCTCAGGCACCTCTTACCTTATCCACTGTTGATAACATACTATGAGTATAAAAGCATCAAGGCAGAAGCATCAGGTGTATTTTTTCTATTATATTCTTCACCACAGATACTCACAGGAAGGAAAAACAATCTTTACTTAAGAGTATCTTGGTGAAGAAGTACAAAGGGTAATTAAGTAATCCTAATCTATAGGTAAATATCACCTTCTTGATTAACATTTTGTTACATAAGGAAGTAAAAGTCTTATATGATGTATTTACAACCTACTTAAGACACTTTCCTTTTTATCACAGAACACTGGTTTTTTTTTTCTTTTTAAAAATACCCTGTCATACAAACTATTACTTTCACACTTAAGATACACAGCTTCCCCTTGCAGTACTGACACATGAACACAGTGCCTATTAGATAGTCAGCCATTCACCTACATACGCAGACCAAACAGGTACTAGAAATTAACAAAGTGAGCTTTCTTTCTTTTGTTGTTTAAAAAAAAAAAAGGAAAAAGGAAAAAGGAAAAGGGAGGGGGGCTGGAGAGATGGATCAGCAGTTATAAGCACTGGCTGCTCTCCCAGAGGTCCTGAGTTCAATTCCCAGCAGCTACATGGTGGCTCACAACATAAAGGGATCTGATGCCCTCTTCTGGTGTGCAGGTGTACATACAGAGAAAGCACTCATAAACATATAAAAAGAAAAAAAGAAAGAAAAAAGAATCAACTTTTCTCCAAGTACAAATCAGAAACACCTTAATAAGATTTAAAACGTTGACTCTGGCCAAGAAACACATAGGACACACTTTGGAATCTTGACATAGGCAAGGGCTTTCTGAAAAGGCCTCTGATAGCTCAGGAATAGAAATATGAATTGACAACTAGGACGGCATAAATTAAAAAGCTTCTGTTCAGCAATAGACAAAGCTTACACAATGGGAGACATCTGACAAGAAACCAACATATACAGAACTAAAAAGATTAAACTACAAAACCACCAATAATCCAAAGAAATAATATAAAAAAAATACAAATGGCAAAAAAAAAACCTAAAGAAATCAAGAAAAAAGATTCACTATATCACTATATACCAGACAAATGTAAATCAAAACCATACTGAGGTTCCATCTCACCCCTATTAGAGCTGCTATAATCAAGAAAACAAGCAGAACAAGTGCTGGTGATGGTGAGAAGGAACACATTCAGTGCAGCTGGTGTATACACACAGACACGCGCACACATTCAGTGCAGCTGGTGTATACACACAGACACGCGCACACATTCAGTGCAGCTGGTGTATACACACAGACACGCGCACACATTCAATGCAGCTGGTGTATATACACAGACACGTGCACACATGCACTTATTATTACACACACAAAAAGCATTGGAAAGAACTAAGAGATCGGAGTCAGCAAAATAAGCCAGACCCAATCCAATATTATGAATTTTCTCATCTACAGAATATAGGGGTTTTGTAAATCAGAGAAATAAGAAGAGAAAAAAGGACATGAAAGCAGGAAGTGCACTATTTGGGAATGAGAAAGAGACCAGTAGAAGGTGGGAGGAAGAACAAGGGAAGGTAACTGGGACAAGAAAAATAAAAGGACATGTCAGACATGTATGAAATGTCACATTTTGTATATTTTGCATAATTAATACATTTTAATAAAATGTTGTAAAAAGTTTTGTGGAAATGTATATCTCACTAAGAATTTACAGTGATTACAGACTTCGTGTGAGCTAAGTGGTTCTCTCAATGGGGATTAATTTTGGTATGCAATGATCCAGTGTTTTACCACCTGGGCACATAAGTCAGTGAGTCAACATTTTTCAAATAACCAATATAGGGTAATAGATAATCACATGTGGATATAAATTATAATATGGGGACCCTTTTAATTTAAGAGTTTTTAAAAATTAGGTTGCTTCAGATTTTACCCTGCACATACGTAACCCTTAAGAAACCACCACTTAGTAAGTTTCAGTGTTAACTTCAGAAGGCACAGTATCTGAAAAAATAAAAATACTCCTATTTTCAAGGAAATCGCATACAGGAGGCCAAATATTCTTGTTTCTTTTAAAACAACATCCTATATCAGACTGACTGGGAGAACAGATGTGAGAAGTTTGTTGCTGTTGTTCCAGATAGTAAAGACATTTTTAAAAAGCATAAATTTTATAAAGATTATCTGTTAATATCTGATGAATGCATTTTTATTTTAATAAACTAGGTCATTATTAACATAAGTTTTCATTTCTGAACTCATGACTCCTGACAGGCATGATCCACATAAAGCATTTTTAAAGTCCTGCTAAAAAAAACCTTTTAAGATTCTGAGGAGGTTTAAGGCTGCAGAGTCTGAGAACGGATATTTTATACATTTTGGAATATTTCACATAGGATACACAATTTCATGTCATTTTATCAGAGTTCTGTGCTTCTAATTAGCATTCAGCTTGTCTCAGAAATCCAAGAAATTATATTTACCTGGCATTGGCGGCGTAAAACAATGCAAGGATGGGCCAACACATTTTCTGTAAAGAGACTATACAGAAATAATTTATATGTGTGTGTGTATATATATGTGTGTGTGTATATATATATTTATTTCATATACAGATTATATTTGTAACATACATACACCTGAAGTTATTCTTACATTTTCACAATTAAGAGGATTTAATTTCTATATATCTGCAAATAATACCAAGAATAAATTTAATATAAATGAAATCTAGATCCACACGTTTGTAAATTTGTAATATTATCTATAGTACAAAGATGAAAATACTATGCTTTTGACATAAGAAATGCTACATCACATAACCTGCCTTTTTAAAAATGTCCTATGAACAAAATTCTCATAAGAAGAGTCATTTGCTTTTCAAGATCCTCATTTTAGAAATTCTTATTTTTATGTACTTGGTACTTAAGACATAGGACTTTTAACGACCATGTTAAATACTACTTTATGCATAAAATATCTTTTGAATATGTTCCCTGCAAAATAATTACAGCTATGATGTGTTCATATATATATGTGTGTGTGTATATGTGTATATGTATATACACACACACATACAGTATATAAAATGGTATAAAGCTTTAAGCATAAAGAAGTAGGCTAAAAAGATTAGCAGAATGGAAAATATAGATTTTTATCTATACTGACACTAATATCACTCAGGTTTTAATATGCAAATAAGGCCATTTTATTGGTTAAGATATTTAAAATGATGAAGGCCATTCTGGTATGAAGGATAAACAATGCACAAGTCCAATATTTATGAAATTTGTATTCATAATACCATAAATAAGACTGATGAATGTTCTTAGCTCTAATGACCACTATAAACCGTGACAAAACCAAAAAAGGGGGTTGACTACCAAATGGTAACTAAAAACAAAAACCCTGCCGCTATGCTGCAAAACTACCTGGATACCACTGCAATGTTTAGGGAAACTGTTAATCATGTTATCACTTTGAGAAGGAAGATTACATTCTATTCTATTCTGATAGACTAATGAAGGTAATTATATTCATTACAAAATTACTTTGTATTTATGCAATGGAATGACTGCTTTCTATCTCTATTTAAAAATCAAGTTATAGATTCTAAATAATGAATTTTTACAAGGTAAGTATATAATCTGTTAATAAAACCTAAAGGAAGAAATGTTAACCATTTAATATTATAATTAAGGGAAAAACTCAAAATAAATTAAAAAATCTTAAGATTACCTTGCAAGTCCAATACCAAATCCAGCAAATCTATTCAACTGTTCTAAAATAAAAGGAATAAGATTACTCATAACCAATATTATATTTACTGTTATAACCAAGATTTTCGAGTAACATGCTGTTCATTTAAACCTCAAATTCTGATACGGAACATGGAGTCAGTTTAAATAGTGAATGACTCTGGTTGAGCACATGGCAAGTTCCAAGGTATGGACCTCTCAAAGGGAGCACTGTTCTCTCATTCCAAAGGACTATTGTCACAAGGGCTTGCTATCCGGGATAGTTCTAAGTTGTGATTATTTGCAAAAAAAAAAAAAAAAAAAAAAAAAAAAAAAAAATCTTTGAAAGTTTATTATCAAAGATAACTATCTTAAAAAGTGCTAAAACCATAGGTGGACTATGTCAAATTAGTATTCAGACAAAACCTAAGCATTGCCAGTTTTAATTTCTGATTACAATCACTCTAAAATTTTCTATGGATGGTCATACAGAGTCACTAAGGAACTGACTGCCTATGCTGTACAATTAGCCATCTACTATTACTGAAGGACTCTAACTGCATGTAGAATATCTCAAAATAGTTAACTTGAGAGTAACTATTAAGGTTAAGCACAGCGTATCCCTATGACCTTGCGTTTTAAATAGTGAAGAATAGCTGTTTGATACAGTGTGGTAGGACCCCAGGTACATTCCGTGCTCCCTTCTACAGCACTGCTAGAAAGCTAACAGCTGAAACCTCCTATGTACCTGTCAAAATAGAAATCTCTCTCCTGAATAAGGAATCCAAAATCCTAATGGTAATCTAGCCAGCATAGCAGACACTAAATATTAATATTCTCAAGAGGCCACTCTCTCTTCCCTGTCCTTTCAAATGAAGCAATGGTCCTTTCTGATGAGAATACTCCAAGAACAGGCCATGTAAGCATGCTCCTGGGTAAAGCTATGAGCTTCACCTTGAAAGATATACACGCTAAACGGAAAGCTTTTGTCATGTTGAAGCACTTTCGTGTGTTTATACGTACAAATACTAAAGGAAATATGACATTTTAGGCTTAATGCTGTTAATTATGTGAGGCTCTCCTTGTTGACAAACTTATAGTCACTCACTTGCTAACAGCTTCAAAATGAACTGGTTGTGTTAGCAAGTTTCCCCTCATTTGAACCATCAAGATGTAATTTAAGAAAAGATAAAAACTTTACTGCCTAAGATGGTAACTTTATAGCAATTATACCTGTGTTTTAAATAATCATTTCATTTATAGCTTCATTCATAAAGGAGTTCTCCAGCATTATCCTGGGACCAGAACGAGACCATGAACCAAACAAGATAACAGACAAAAGCTTAGTTGAGTCACTTAGATTGGTGACACAAGATGACACAATGACCCTTCTTTACCTCTTCCTGAACTGGAAGATCCTAATACAGGATCATCTGAACTTCCAAGTAAAAACTGAGGAATGAGTACCACGCTTATGTATAGAATGTTTAATACTTAACGATACAATTTGTTATTCCCAGAAAATAGACAGGCGTTTACATTTTAAGAAAACAGATTTTAAACATGCATAGTTCATGCAGTGTTGTAACTGAAGCTCTATATGACACTCCATAGCGAGTAACTGTTTACAAAGTCAAGTTATATTAGTGTTTCTAACTCTTAAGTGGAGGTTTTAGGTCAGAAGGAAAAACTTCACACAGGTATGGATTTGGGATCTAAAATCAGAACTCCTGTGGTGAAAAGAGTAAATAAAAGAAAAGATTAATTATCCTACTGTGAAGTCTACATTAGTGTTATTCATTTTATTTAACTCTCTAAAAATAATCAGTCATTCGATAAGAGGTGAAAACCGAGGGGGGGGGGATGGATAAATTATGATTGGTAGAGCCATGCTTCAACCCCAATCTGCCTAGACTAAAAAAGCGTCTTTCCAAAACACTGCTATTGAGTCAATTAACTAACTCAAGAAAATCCACCTGCCAGAGTATTTCTGACAACAGTAAATAATCTAATTTCTTCCTTTCCTGATTCAGGCGATCGGTGGTAACGTTCCTGGACCCCTAAACTCTACTAGCCATGCATCCTAGGCTGCGCAGATGTCACCTCGTGCGGTGACCCCCGTGCACAAATCGCGTGGGGAGGAGACTCCTTTCAGGGCAGAGGACGAAAGGAGGGCAGAGGGTGTGGTAGCGTGTGCAAGGGCCAAGGCGGGCCTTGCGCGCGCTTCCGGAGTCCGCCGGCCCACCCGCCCGGCCGGGCCCCACACCCCTCACCGCTGCTCGGTCCCGGCCGCGGGCCCTCGCCGCCGCCGGGAAAAGGCTCCTCCGCGGAACCCTCGAGCGTCGGGGGCGCGGAGGGCACGCCGTACGAAGGGCTCTTCTCGCCCCAGTGCAGGTTGCGGCTGCCCGGGATGTCCGGGGGCGTCGTCACCCAGTGGCCCAGTTCCGTCCCTGAACCGAAGGGGCGCGCATGGAAAGGACCGCCGAAAGGCGGATCGTCCCGAACGCCTCCCCGGTAGCCCAGGCCGTCGAAGCCCTCAGGGCGCCTTGGATGCATCTCGGACAGGCGGACGAGGACGAGAGAGGCCGGCCCACGGAGCCCAGGCCTCCACCGCGTCCCCGCCGCAGCCGCTGCGCGTCCGGAGACTGACAACCGGAAGTCACGGCTAGAACCCGGAAGTCCTAGGAGCACGTGACTCCGCCTATAGACGCTTCTTCCTCAGTTGGTTGCTAGGGAGACGCGGCTTAGGATGGAAGGGGAAAGGATGCTTGTTGGGCCTGGTCCCAGGAGATGCAAAGTGTGTCCCCTGCTAGCAGGGATGCTCGGAGCGGTGCAGCAGCCACGGGTGACCTCGGCCTGTTGCAACATGCTGATTCCCCTCATCTGGGTGCACACCCTTCTCAAGGGAACCCTGTGTGAGGGCAAGAGCCTCAGCCTAGCCTCCTGGCTGTGTGGACAACCGCAACAGGAGTTAGCAAAGTTCAAATCAAAAACACCCTCATACTGCCCTCGACGACATAGGAATCAAATGTTTAACTTTTCTAAGGCAACCATATACAGTTTTCTTTTTTCTGATGTATCAACTTGGGTAACTGAGATCACAGCGTTGTCCCTGAACACCCCTACCCCATGACGACTTCTGTTGATTCCCCCCACTACCTGTTTTTATTAGTTTCTTGAGGTCTTGAGGCTGGGTAGCTCTCGTTAGAACTGACCGAGTTTTGCATGGCTTCTCCCTGAGCCTTCTTCCCATCTGAAAGCTAGAATCTAGAGACGTTCGGAAGAGAACACTGACGCATTCCCTTCAAAAGCCATGAACCTTCGTTTAAAGGGATAATCAACATTTTGGGCAACTTGAGATTTCTTGGATTAGGTTATGATGTGCCTTGGCAAAACGTGGGGAATCTCTTGATCTAGTATTCCTTGTGTGCTAATATCAAAGCCCTACTAGACATGGCAATAAAAAGAATTTCTTTTCCGGAACTTGGCTCTCGGGCCCAGAAGCTTCTGTATGTTTGATGGTGTGTTTTAAGGAGTATAAGGAGAAGAAGGGAGAGGGAGTTTTAATACAGAAATGTTGCACGTCATAACTTCACTTCCTTGAAAGTGGAGAGAGAATGAATTATACCTCAGGAGCTAGATGAAGAGGAACCAAAACCATAGAAATCGTCACTCTCAAAGCACAGTTATAATGCACTATATTCTTCCTTGTTTAAAAAAATTGGAAGAGAATATTTGGTTATTTTTATGCAGTGAATTGGAAGACTTTGTAATCTAAGGGCAGATCTAAAAGCCATTTAAGGAATTGGGAAAGCTATAATTAACTATAAATTTTACACTTGAAAAATTAAAAACAGTTGTAATCAACATGAAGAGATAAATAACAAACTGGAAAAATGATATTTTAGAATAATTTAGATAATGAAGCATTACTCTATAAAGTGCTTTTACCAGTGAATAACAGCAAATCAGTATAAACACGATCAAAGGATATGAAGAGACTATTTTAAAAGGAAACAGGTGAATAGTCACATGTCTTCCAGTAATAAAAATATTTTATATGAACAGTAACCTCTCATTTGTTAAAGTGGCAACCTTTGCCAGGTATGGTGGCTTAGCACTTAGGAGGCTAGACAGGGGATTGCCAGGTGTTCCCAGCCACCCCACTCTTAGACCAAAACAAAACATTAAATGCCAGTCTTTATGCAAAACTGTACATTGTTGTTCGATGAGGAAAGGAGTATCTCTCACCTAAGGAGTGATTATAAAAATATAGAATTTTTTAGAGAAAGCAGTATAGTACTTTTTTTTATTTTAAGCTCTTAAATTTTAGGAACTAAATAAACCATCTGTGCCCTATAGACAGATAGAGCTTATACACTATGCATGTGCTTATGATATACTTGCCAACAAGAACTAAATAAACCATCTGTGCCCTATAGACAGATAGAGCTTATACACTATGCATGTGCTTATGATATACTTGCCAACAAGAAGAAAAGCTACAGAGCTATAAATAACAAGTCATTGTTAACTTACCAATCCTTAAGTGAGTCAATACAGATCATTAATTATACATATTGATCATCTGTCTTAGGACGAGGCAGGTTTTTTGCATGTGCTGTGGTGGGCATATTCGTGTATGCAGACATATTTGCACATGCATATAGAGGTCCAAAGTCGACATTGGCTGCCTTACTCAGTTGATGTCTTACTCAGTTGATATCCACTTTATTTATTGACATATGGCCTCTTACTAAAACCGGAGCTTGCCGAGTGCAGATACTCTAGCTAGCCATCTTGCCCAGGAATACCATGCCTATGACTGCTGAATGCTGAGGTTGTGGGCTAGCCATCTTGCCCAGGAATACCATGCCTATGACTGCTGAATGCTGAGGTTGTGGGCTAGCCATCTTGCCCAGGAATACCATGCCTATGACTGCTGAATGCTGAGGTTGTGGGCTAGCCATCTTGCCCAGGAATACCATGCCTATGACTGCTGAATGCTGAGGTTGTGGGCAGCCTCCACACCTACCTGGGCTTTATTTGAGCACTGGCAATCTGAACTCCTGACCTCACACTTACAAGGCAACTGGTTTATCTCATGAGTCACTTCCATGCCCCCTGCTCCAGAAACTGTTTTAAGCAACTGAGATATAGTGTTCAATAAGGTAGGCATATGTTTAAAAGAGACAAATAGCAGATGTTAAACACATGCATACACAAAGTGTCAAATAATGGAGCAAACAGAAGGTGATGTCAAATGATACTTGAAAAAAAAAAAAAGAGCAGTAATGTAGCCTTTATAGATTAGTTGTTTGATGAGGTAGTCCTCTCTGAAGAGTTGGCCTTTGTCCTGTGGATTGAATGAAGCAAAGGAGTGAACCATGTTTAATTATCTGGAATAAAAACTTCCAGGCCAAAGTAAGAATGTGGTACCAAGCTAGGTAGCAAAGTGAGCAGGGCAAAGATGATTTAAAAAAAAAAAAGAGGGGTTGACAGTAAAAGTAATCAGAAGACATGTTATTATAATTGTATGCTGGCACTTTATTTCCTTATTTCTGGAAAATGTTGATGTGTACAGTAAGAATAAAGGACTCGTTGGGAAAGGACAGAAACAGGGGCTGATGGAACTAGAGCTATGTGTCACGGGAAAGATGCGTAAAATGGATTGCACTGAGGTTTTCTTGAGAGTGGAAGGATGATGTGGCCTTAGCAGTGTTTTAGAAATATGGACCTAGTGTTTTATGGGGTAGGAGTGAATGCTTTCTATGTTTCTAGTCCAGCACACGCTGCTGTGAAGATATGCCAGTAACTTTATCCACAGTGATGAAGGCAATATAAGAAGAGATTAAATTTAGGATTTAAAGATCATAATAAGATGAATATTAACTGGCGTTAGAATTTTATGTTAAGTATCTACCATATGATCTCACATTTTAATAATATACTAATAAAATGGTAGGCACCAAAATGTTATGGCTATATCTGGGTGTGGGTTAGCAAGATTTTACCTTTTTATTTGCATATTCTAGTTGCTTTTAAAAGTTTGGGCATTTTCCTAAGAAAACAATATGTTTTATTTTAGTAAAAGTAAAATTAATACAGCAGATCCAATTATAGACAGACACAGTAATAAAATCTTTCTGGATAATGATGTTTGCATTATTTAATCAACATACACCACTGTTCTGTCAAGGTTCTGTTGTCCTATATTTAATCAAAATATTTGTTAATGATGCTGAAATGACCCATGTTTTATAAATTCAATACTTTGAGAAGCTCATAACATAGACCTGAAACGTGCATTTTAGAAATTGTCCAATATACATTACATGAGAATAGATGGAAGGAAGGACCATCCAGAGACTGCCCCACCCGGGGATCCATCCCATATACAACCACCAAACCCAGACACTATTGCATATGCCATCAAGGTCTGAAGTATATCTTCAAATCTGGAATGGCAATACCTCCAGCACTTTTTGTTTGTTTTTGTTTATTTGTTTTGTTTTGCTATTCAGTATCATTTTGGCTACAATGGGTCTTTTATATTTCCATGTAAAGTGTAGTATTCTTTTCTAGTTTCTGTGAAGAATTACATTGGGATTGCGATGAGGATCGTGTTGACGGGGTGTAGATTTCTGTTAGAAGGACAGCTATTTTCACAAGTGTAATGCTGCCAGGCATGACCGCTTCCATCTTCTGTGATCTTCTTCAGTCTCTTTCAGTGTCTTCAGAGAGCAAAGCCTGCTTGCTTTCCTCATCCCATTTGCTTGGAGTACCTTTACCACCTTTAAGATGGTGCCTTAAAGACAACAGAAAGATGGGTTGTTGTGTGCCATTGAGGTACATATATCAGGTCTAAACGTCGTCTTTAAAAAAAATACTAATTTATTTATTTTCTATGTGGGGGGTGTTTTGATTGCTTGAAGGTCTGTTTACCTCTTGCATGTAGCACCCCCCAGGGGCCAGAAGAAGACATCAGATCCCCTAGGTCTGGAGCCTATTGTGAGCCTCCATATGGGTGCTGGGAATTGAACCCTGGTTCTCTGAAAGACCAGCCAGTATGTTCAACTGGCGAGCCAACTCTCTAGCCCTCTAAACTTCACATTTGGGTGGAACTAGTAGCAATGTTATATGTGGAAAGGGCCACCAGAGATAACAGACATTCTTAGTTTATATTTTGTACTCTTCAATGGAGTTGTCCTAGTCATGGTTTTTTATTGGTATGAAGAGATTCCATGACCACAGCAACTTTTATAAAGGACAACATTTAATTGGGATGGCTTACAATTCAGAGGTTTAGTCCATTATCATTAAGGTGGGAAGTATGGCAGCAACAGGCAGACATGGTGCTGGAGAAGGACCTGAAGGTTCTACAGATGGATCTGCAGGAAGCAGAAGTATGCTGTGTACTACACTAGGCATATGTAGCTTGAGCATCTAAGATCTCATTGACACAATTCCTCCAGTAGGCTACACCTACTAGAGCCATTTTCATTAAACCACCACAGGTTAGGCTGAGATTTGTGTTTTCAGAATATAAATCAATCTGTGGTCAAGGAAGATTCAAGGGAGACTTCTTGGAGGGCTGAAGCCATTGCAGTGGTGTGTGGAAAGACAGCTCATCCTTCAGTTCCAAACTGTCTTGAATTGGGATGTCTGAATCTGAGTAAATCTCATCCTGACGTGGAGGAACAAAATGATGTGAAGAGACCACTGACCTGAGGGACTATCAGTTCAGACTTGGTTGAAATGATGTGTAATAAAGCCACTCCAATGAGCTGCAGCAATCTAAAAGAGAAGCATAGACACTTTTCCTTAGCACAGTGGTCACTGAGAGCTTGGGAAGAATGTCAACTGCAAATGTGTTTCTGCTGTGGTGATTTACTTAAAGGAATTCACATGCAGGAGAGAGTGAAGATGTTTGCATTTTAGGAGAATGTTTATTAATTCAATAATGTATGGTTCATAATCTAAATATATGTTAGAAATCAAAAATATGCCTTAATGTCCCTTAAACAGCCTAAGGGACAGAGTGAAGATGTACAGAAAATGACTTTAATATGTGTGGTTGGTAGTTTTTGCCAACTTGTCACAAGCTAGAGTCACCTGGAAAGAGGGACACTCTGTTGAGGAATTGCCTTTGTCAGATTGACCTGTGGACACAACTCTTTGGTGTTTTCCTGCTTGCTGACTGATGTGGGAGGGGGCCTAGTGCAATGTGGGTGGTCCTAGGATACCTAAGAAAGCCTGCTGACAATACATGTAAGAAGTCAGCAGCGTTGCCTCTGGTCTTTGCTTCAGTTCCTCCCTAGAGCCCCTGTCTGAGCTTCCTTGGATGATGGACTGTAACCTGTGACAAGAAACAAACCCTTCTCCCCACCCCACCGACATTGCTTTTGGTCAGTGTTTTCTCACAATGGAGAAGCAAAGTAATATATGGATTTGAGATTTGGGGTGGGCTGCTTTTGGTGTTTCTTCTTTGAAAGAGGATCTCAGTATATAGCCCCCGATGGATAGGAACTTGAGCTCCTACTATCTCAGCCTCCCAAGACCTGGGACTCCATGCCTCTACCACTATGGTGTATCTGTTTTTAAAATAAAAAAAAATTTATTCTCAAATTTCATACGTATGAACAACAAAGTAGACACACCCATTTACTCTAATTTTCCCCAAATGACCATAACACAGACCCTCCCAAACTTCATGTCCTCCCTTTTGGTGTGTCCGATTTATACTCACCCAGCCATGCAACCACGTGTATCTGCATTCCGGTGCTTGGTGCATAATAGAGGCCCAGGCTGGAAGAACTCAAGCCACTGAAGCTACACATGAAACACAGACAAGATAGCTGGCCCCTTAAGCCTCCTGCTGTGAATTGTTTGAACAGTCTTTAAGCTTCTTGTGTGTACGCTGCTCGATAAATAAAATACTCAGTGCAGGAGAAACGCTTGGGCACTGTTGACGCTCACCTCCAGTTGGCACTTGACTGCTTTGTACTGTGGGTGAGGACCCTTTTGGATCTTCAGATGAAACGGAAACTGCTAGTAAACAGTTTTGTGGAGAATGTGATTTCAGAATTAAGAATTTGCCTAGTGCAAAGTACACATGGTGGGACTCATGGCTACAGCTGCATATGTAGCAGAGGATGGCCTAGTCGGTCATCAATGGGAGGAGAGGCCCTTGGTCCTGTGAAGGCTCTATGCCCCAGTGTGCCAGTGTGGGAGAACACCAGGGCCAGGAAATGGGTGTAGGTGGGTTGGTGAGCAGGGGAAGGGGGGGAAGGGATAGGAGGTTTTTGGAGGGGAAACCAGGAAAGAGGACAACATTTGAAATGTAAATAAAGTAAATATCTAATTTTTAAAAAGGGAAAAAAAAAAAGAAATTGCCTAGTGCTCTCTGTCCAGGTTTAATGTGCTCAAAGGTGTCAACGACTATGCAGTTCTGTATTTGGTGTGATTTATAATAGCAGTCCTTTGTTTTATCTTTTATTTATGCAGATGTGAGGCTAAGTAGCTGTCTCTGTAATTCTCTGTAATGGGGTAAGCAGTTGATGGACTGGACTTGGCTACTAATAAACACAGCACTGCACAGACTGCCTGCGGGTTTACAGGTCAAACCCAGCTTTTAAAAGTTGGTGTTCAGGGTGTTTAGCAACATTAGTTCCATTTCTCCTGACTAGTGACGGTGATTTTCTTTTTGGGAATTCTTTAAATTACTGTTGAGTGTAAATTTCTGTTTACCAAGATCAGTATACTTTGGTTTTCTTTTCTCCTCCTCTTTCTCTTTCTTTCTTTCTTTCTTTCTTTCTTTCTTTCTTTCTTTCTTTCTTTCTTTTTTTCTTTCTTTCTTCCTTCCTTCCTTCTTCTTCTTCTTTCTCCTCCTTCCTCCTCCTCCTTCCTCCTCCTTTTCCTCTTCCTCTCTCTCTTCCTCTCCTCCTCCTCCTTCCCCCCTCCTCTCTCTCATCCAGACAGAGTGCCTGAAAGTGTGGTCTAATAAATGCCCATTTTGGAAGAATGCCCAAGAACTGATTCCTGTAGAGAGCATGAGTTAAACCCACTCCTGAGTGATTTTTCTCTCTAACACAGCCATATACAGTACAACATAAACAAAGTACAAACAAACAGCACAGTTCCCTTTTGGACATACACATGCAGGGTGAAAATGACTGACAGGAATCACCTGCAATGCTTTCCACCCTGACCCCATTAGCCCACTATCTTCTGGTCTCTGAAATCCCTGGTGGCAGATCCCTTCTCTCTCCTACTGACGCTCTCTGCCTGTGCTGCAGTCTCTTCTCCTTCTGCACTCAAGATTCGCTCTTAACTTGGGCATGATGACCAAACTCGTGCCCCAAGCACTGGGGAGCTTAAGCCAAAACTGCTGCAACATCTGATCTGGTCTAGCCTCAGCTAAACAGCAAGTCCTCATCTCAGAACAACAACAAAGGGTTCCTTGTTATTCTCCCTGTTCAAGCTTTGATCTAAAGAGCACCAGGGCAGGTCTGAGCTTTATGTTGGAATTCCTTGAAGTTCTTGCTTAGCTACATTAAT
Source organism: Mus minutoides (assembly GCA_902729485.2). Classification (NCBI taxonomy): domain Eukaryota; kingdom Metazoa; phylum Chordata; class Mammalia; order Rodentia; family Muridae; genus Mus; species Mus minutoides. Next base: position 1,532,754 of record LR749617.1, read on the forward strand.
AAAAGATATAATTAAAAATTTTAAGTTTTCAGATATAATTTCCTCACGTATCCTCTCTGACCTTTCCTCTCATCTCCCAGTAGACAGGATTTCTACTGTTCATATTTTATACTGCTTGCTAATACCCTGAAGTTTCTCTATTAATTATTATTCTTTTTTTAAAGATTTATTTATTTATTATATGTAAGTACACTGTAGCTGTCTTCTGACACTCCAGAAGAGGGAGTCAGATCTCATTACAGATGGTTTTGAGCCACCATGTGGTTGCTGGGATTTGAACTCAGGACCTTCGAAGAGCAGTCAATGCTCTTAACTACTGAGCCATCTCTCAATCCCTAATTATTATTATGTAATAAATATTTTGTAAAAAGTTTTGCAAAAAGTACTTTACAAAGACACTTTCATTGTGTGTCTGTGTGTAGGTATATTCATGTGAGTGCAGGTGTCTGTGAAGGACAGAGTTGAAGTTGGATCCCCCTGGAGTTGGAATTAAAGGGTTTATGGTCTGCCTAAAGCAGGTGCTGGGTATCAAACTCAGTTTCTCTGGAAGAACAGTATTTGATCTTAAATGCTGAGCCATCTCTCTAGAACTGCTTATCCCCGACTAGCTTACAAATAAATGAGACTCAGACTATGGTTATTTTGTTTGGTTTTGACAATTACGGGGGGGGTCACCCCTAATCGACTCTTCTACTGCTGGCCTGGCTCCCTCCCCAGCAGTGGACCCCAGGTACTTGCTGTTTCTCTTGGCCATCTGCTCATCGTCCATCTCTCTTTGTGGCGGCTTCCTCTCTCTCCTCCTTTTTTCCTCTTTCTCCTCCGGATTTTCCTCCAACTAGATCACTCCAAACCCACTTACCTCTAATCCCTCCAGTAATTGGCTGTAGCCAATTTTATTTAACCATAGTTTTCAATCAAGGAATAAGGTTTGCACAACAAACCTTGAAAACATGAGAAGTCACTTGTAGGCCCAGACCTTTGGGTGTAGAATTTAGCGTTACAATACATAGCATAAACCAAACCTCAACAGCTGCCCATTAGTTACAGATAGTCTGGAGGGACACAAGTTGGTAATAAAAAAAATCAAACAGAATTTGGATACGGCTATAAGAGACATGTTCTTTCCTGAGGTTGCTGAGAGACAAGAGACTTTTATAGGGGTGGGAGAGATGGGTTCATTGTTTAAAAGCACTTGTTGCTTTTGTAGAAGACCTGGATTTGGTTCTGAGCACCCACACTTAGTAGCTCACAACTAACACTGCTACCTAAGAGGCTGTGACTTCCCTGGCCTGCGAGGGCACCTCTATGTATGTGGTACACAAACATACACTGAGCCATGAACACTTATACAAGAATAAAATAAGGAAATCTTCAGGAAACCAGAATGTCACAGAAGAGAAAACTTTTAAATAAAGAATGGTGTTGTTGGAACGTCATACCTGGCAGTTAGATTGGAGTGGTGGCTCGGTGAAGTGACAGAGTCTCTGTCCTTTGGCTCCCACACTGACAGAGAGCTGGTGTTTACCCTGGACTTTGATGTTTGATTTGGGGATCCTGTGTGTGGAGAATGGAAGCAGTTTTCTACCTTACAGTCTTCCTACAGCCAGAGTGTGATTCCACTGAGAAAAGGCAGGAGCCTTGTCCATCTGAGCTTCTCAGGCCAGGCAGAGAAAGTGTTGGAAGTGTGGTGGGGCTGCCCCTTTGCCGTACGTGCAGCAGAGAGCTAGACTCCTTTGGGTAGGAACAGCATAACTGGGCAAGCCAAAGTCTGCATTCTGCTTTCGTGTGAAGCTAACAACCATTTGATGCCGTCCCTGCTTGCTCTGGTGTGGAGAGAGCAGGCTTCCTGCCACGTGTGTGTGCTGCTGCTGTTTGTAGAGAATCACATCCTGTAAGAAAAGCTGGGGACCATAATTGAGCTGCACATACGCTGGAGGCATATGGCCATCTTGATGCAATGCCATCTCAAACATTCATTGTCTGACTGGCAAGTTATTTAATTCCTTTGCATCTGCTTTTGTCATCTATAAAATAGGGATAATGGTTAATGTCCCAGAAAGCTTCACTGAGGATAGCACCAGGCTTGGCTCTGCTGCACTAGCAGCAACTGCTCTCATTGTTGCTGCCGTGGGATAGTTTATGGCTGAGTTATGCTCAGGGTGGTACTTGAGAGAGTTTTCAGGTACTTCGTGACTTTGTAATCAGAGTTTATCGTGTTTCTATTGTGTGTGCATAGACAACATGTTATAAATGTTTGTAACAAGCACACGTGGTTTGTGTGTGCATACTTGTAATCATGTCAGATGAATGAATGCCCAGGCTGAATAAGGCTTTGTTTTGTTTTCTTCTCTAAAAGTTGTCTAGTAGCAGGTGTTATGAATGTGTTTTCAGGAACATGTAGCACTTACATGTATATGTTCACAAACTATAATAGCTGTACATGCTGAAAATATGTGCTGTGCTTTGGGGTTTGGAATGGAGACAAAAGGGAGAGCAGTTGTATTGTGTCCCACAGTCATGTGGAAGGATGTGAGTGTGCAGGAGCTGGCTTTTGGTAGCAGATAATGCTCATCTCCCAGTTCTGTGTTCAGTAGCATCAGGTTGGTAGGTTGACATTAGTCCTGATAGCATTATATGATGTAAAAATAGGTGTACATGAATTTATGTGTGAAATATATGTGCCCAAATATTTTGTGGAGAACATTCAGGTAGTAATGAGTTGAGATGTATTGGAGGTGTATGTGAATTGTTATTGGTCATCAGGATGTTGACCCTGGTCATTCTGAGCTCTTTAAGGTCAAAGAGTTCTCTTCCGTGTTGACTTTGGGCTCTTCTTTATGCAGATAGATTGAGAGATGTCTTTATCTTAGGTGTTCCTTCAAATCTTCAAACTTTGTGTGGTTGTGGGATGTGAGTGTCAAATTGCTCATGTGAATTTATAGCTTTCATGATGTACTGTCTGTATCATAGTCAACAGTCACAAAACTGTGTTCTTCAACAGGGATTTGAATGAACTAAGTCCTCTTCTTTGTCAGAGACATGTTTCCTAGAGTGTAGCCACTGAAAGCCATCTTTTGTGTGAGTACTGAAGGGTATCTGAAAGCCATCTGTGCCTTTAGTTTCGAACCAGCATGTCTGCAAGGAACCTGAAGCTTCAGAAGCTAGATACAACCTCTGAGAGTCTCTTATCCTGAGAAGAGGGTTGGCTTTGTGTTGGGGAAGTCATGTTTTCATTGGTCACGCTTAAAAGAAAGGTTCTCATCTCTACTGTCTCAGAGTCCCTTTAGGTCTGAGTAGCTCCACTCATTGTGTCCTTCCCTGATCTGTAGTCCATGTTTCTTTACTTTCTCTATGTTAGAGAATCATTGACCCGAGAAAGGTGTTGTATCTCAGAGGCATCCCCAGCTTACTTCATAATGACTCCTTACTTACTCACATTTTATAAGTCTTGTACTCTGATGCTAGGCCCCTTTGTGTTTAGTGCCCTTCTGAAGCCTAGCTAGTCCTAGCAGGCAGACATAGAGAGGTCATTTCGTAAGCTATGACTCCCATATTATATATCTTCCAAAGAGTCGCATAAAGACATAATTGTTTTAAATTCTTTTTTGTATGTTGTGTGAGTGTGTGTGCGTCTTCTTTGTGTGATTACAATTGCATGCAGCTGGGGTCAGAGGACAGCCGCAGATGTTAGTATTTAATTCAGCATTATTTGAGGCTGGTATCCTGGTGACTTTTCCACCAGCTGGCTCAGAAATGAATTAGCCTTTCTTCACCACTGTGGGTCTGTGGGGATGCTGTATTACAAATATGTATGTTCCTGTACCTGTCTTTGCTGTTGGTTCTGTATCCCAGTTTTCTTCACTTTTTTCTATTCCAGAGACTTGTTGACCCTGGAAGGGTGCTGTACCTCAGCTGCTTTCATACTGCCTCCTGCCTCTCTGCACCCTGACTCATGCTTTCTAAGTCTAGCACTTTGATGCTAGGGTTTTCTGTTGGTCCTAACTCAGTCCATTTGGTTTCCAAGGCAAGTGCCTTCCTCACAGTGCCTGTGTTTAGGACTTTGTCCCCATCTAGTGACCCTATTAGAAGGGTTAAGACTGGGCTTATATTGGGCTTAGGATTAGCATTAGAGTTTAGGGTTACAGGGTCAGAGTTAGAGAGTTAGGGTTAGGGTTGGAAGGTTAGTGTTAGGCCTGGAGGGTTAGGTTAGAGGTTAATCTGAGTTAGATTTAGGGTTAATGTTAGGGGTTTAGGGTAGGGTTAGAGTAAGTGTTAGGTTTAGAGGGTTAGGTTTAGGCGTTAGGATTGGAGTTGGAGTGTTAGGATTAGCATTTGAGAGTAGTGTTAGATTTAGCATTAGGGTTTTGGTTAGAAGTTTAGGTTAGGGTTAGAATTAGACAGATTAGGGTTCAACTGAAAATTAGAGTTTGGGTTAGATGATTAGTCATTGGAATTAGAATGTTGGAGTTAAGGTTAGATGGTTAGAGTTTGGGTTAGATGACTAGAGTGCTGGGTTATAAAGTTAAGTTAGAGTTATAAGGTTAAGGTTAAAGTTAGAGGGTTAGCATGAACTAACTAGTACCCCCTGAGCTCATGACTCTAGCTGCATATATAGAAGAGGATGGCCTAGTTGGCCATCAGTGGGAAGAGAGGCCCCTTGGTCATGCAGACTTTATATGCCCCAATACAGGGGAACGCCAGGGCCAAGAAGTGGGAGCGGATGGGTAAGGGAGCAGGGCCGGGAGGGGGGAGGGTATAGGGAACTTTCTGGATAACACTTGAAATGTAAATGAAGAAAATATCTATTAAAAGTTGAAAAAAAAGTTAGAGGGTTAGTGCTATGTTAGGGTTGGAAGGGTTAGGGGTTAGGGTCTTGGTTAGGGGATTAAGGTTAGGTTTAGAGGGAAAAGTTAGGGGATTAAGATTAGGGTGAGGTTTAGCAATGAGTTGGGTTAGAGTTAGAGGCTTAGCCTTAGGTGGAGTGTTAGATTTATGTTTATGGTCAGGGGAGAAAGCAAGTTGGGGTAAAGAAGGAAAGAGAGGGAGTGAAAACTTATACAATCACTCTAGAAATCAATTTGGCAGTTTCTCTGATAACTTGGGAATAGTTCAACCTTAAGGCCCAGCTATACCACTCCTGGGCATATACCCTAAACATGCTCCAACATCCCACAAAGACACTTGCTCAACTATATTCATAGCAGCTTTATTCTTAATAGCCAGAAACTGGAAACAACCTACATGTCCCCTCAACTGAAGAATGAATACAGAAAATGTGGTATATTTACACAATGGAATACTATTCAGCTATTAAAAACCAAAACATCATAAATTTTGCAGGCAAATGAATGGAACTTGAGAATATCATCCTGAGTGAAGTAACCCAGTCTCAAAAGGACATGCATGTATATACTCACTTATAAGTGGATATTAGCCATGAACTACAGGTACCATGTTACACTCCACAGATCCAAAGAAGCTAAACAAGAAGGAAGGCACAATTGTGGAAGCTTGAATCTCACTTAGGAGGAGGAATAAAATAGTCATAAGAGACAGATGGAGAGAGGGAACTGGGAAGTAGGGGTGCTGGGGAGGAGAATGGGGGTTCAGGATCAGGTATGGGGAAGGACAGGAGAGATGGCTAGATGGCCATGAAAATGAGTGGAAATCTACAACTGATAGTGAGGAGGTGGAGGGCATCTCCAAATAGAGACATAGACCTGTGATAAGGGAGGCACCCAAGAATCAATGAGACTCACAGCAGTGCGGATATGGAACCTGAAGAGACCACCTCTTGTAGCCAAGCAGCAACTCCAAAGGAATGATAGAGACACTAAGGCATCCACAAAACTTTCAACCCAAAATGTATCCTGTCTACAAGAAATGTAGGCACAGCACGGGGGAGGGAGCAGAGACTGAGGGAATGGCCAACCAACAACTGGCCCAACTTGAGACCCATCTCATGGATAAGCACCAATCCCTAACACTATCAATGATACTCTCATATGCTTGCAGAAAGGAGCATGTTATCCTCTGAGAGGCTCTACCCAGCAGCTAAGACAGATGTAGTTACCCACAGCCAAACAGTGAATGGAGTTTTGGGAGTCTTGTGGAAGAATAGGAAGAAGGATTGCAGGCCCTCAAAGGGGATAGGAACGCCACAGGAAGGCCAACATAGTCAACTATCCCAGACCCTTGAGGCTCTCAGAGTCTGAACCACCAACCTAAAAACATACATGAGCTGGCATGTAGCAGATGTGCAACTTGACCTTCATGTGGTTCCTGAACAACTGGAACAGGGTGGGGAGCTATCCCCAAAGCTGTTGTCTGTATGTAGGATATTTTCTACTAGCTGGGCTGCCTTGTCTGGCCTCAGTGGGAGAAGTGCCTAGACTCGAAAAAACTTGAAGTGTCAGGGTGGGGGGATACCCGGGGGAGCCCCCAACACACTCAGAGGAGAAGGGGAGGGGGAATGAAGAGCACATTGTAGGAGGGGTGACCAAGAGGGGATCAGTGACCATGATGTAAAGTGAATAAGTAAATAAAAAAATAAGAGAGAGAAAAGAGAGGGGAGAGGGTGAGATATGAGAAAGATGCTAGAAGAAGGAAGAGAGAGCAGAGAGTGAGAAAAGGAAGTTAGAGGAGATAGACATAGAACAGGGAGTAGAGAGTAGCAACCATGGAGGGAGAGAGTTAGAAAGATAGAGAACAAGGGGAGGGGAGAGACCAGAGAGAGGGAGAGCAATGGATGGGAAGGGGAGGAGAATGGACAGGAGGAGAGGGGTCAGAGTTAGAGAAATATGAGGGGTTTGTGTTGAGAAGAGAGAGGGTGGAGAGAAGTGAGCACACAGGAGAGGGGAGAAGATAGAAGGTAGAATTAGAAGAATTAGAGAAGGTGGACAGGAGGTAGAGTTAGAGAGAGAAGGTGGACAGAAGGGAGAGAGAGGGGGGGAGAGAGAGAGAGAGAGAGAGAGAGAGAGAGAGAGAGAGAGAGAGAGGAAAGAGAAGAGCAAGGAGAGGGAGCACCTAGAGGGCAGCATGAAGAGAGGAGCGGTATGAGGGAAGAAAGGGGAGGCACAACAATGAGTGACAGGAGAGGGAGAGAGGAGAGCAGGAAGGAGAGATGGGTGGAAAATGAAGAGAGACAGGAGAGAAGACTATAAGAGAGGGGGTGAGACTGATGCCAAAGCGTCTAGAGATAGGAGGGGGGAGAGAGAGCATAACAAAGTGAGAGTGGGGAAGAAGAGAGAGGAGACATGGGTGAGAAAGGAAGGAGAGAGAGTTTGGGGACAGACTGGGTAGTGAGAAAGGAAAGTGGAAAGAGAGGGGAGGGCGAAGGAAAGAGCACAGAGAGAGTGAGGGAGAGAGAGGAGAGCAGAGTAAGAGAGCAAATAGAAGACAGAAGGGAGAAACAGGAGACAAGATAGATTGAAGGAGGAGGGGGTTGAGAGAAAGGGAGAGTGGGGAGTGGGAGGAGAGAGTAATAGGAATGAGAGACAGTAGAGAGAGGAAGAGAGAAGAGGAGAGCACAGGAAAGAGGAGCTTTAGAAAGAGACAGGAGAGAGAGGTGAGAGAGGAAGCAGGAGAGGTAAGAAGGCAGAGAATGCAGAAGATGAGACAAGAGAAGTAGGAGAGAGAGAGAGGGAGAGAGAGAGGAAAGAAGGAGAGAGGAGGGATGGGGTGAGGGGGAGAGAGGTGAGTAAGACAGAAGAGAGAGGAAGGTAAGCTAGAGGCAGGAGAGGAGTGTGTAGAGAAGAAAGGAGAAGAGGAGGGTGGTGATAATGGAGAGAAAAGAAATAGTTAGAGAAAAGAGTATGAGAGAGAAGATAAAAGAGAGGAAATAGAATTGAAACAAGACCAGAGTGAGGGTTTGCACAGAGAAGGGGAGAGGACATAGGCATGCAAGAGTGAAAGAGAGATCAAAGGGGCAAGAGAGTAAGAGTTTACTAGGAGAGAAAGAGGGAGAGGTGAGGAGACTAGAGTCTAGAGGGGACAGTGAGAGGAGAAGGTGTGAAGAGATGAGAGAATAAGAGAGGAGAAAGAACAGGAGGACATTGTGGAAAGAGGGAGAGAAAATAAAAGTGAATGACAGGGAGGAAGAGAATGACTGACAGAGGAGAGGTGGCAGAGAAAGAGTTAAAGGAGAAAGAGGATAGAGTAAAAAAGGAAAAGAGAATGAGGAGAAAGAGACGAGAGCAAGAGAGAGCATTGTAAGAGAGAAGACAGATGTGTGAGAAAGGGGAGTGAGCGAAACAGATGAGAGGAAGAGAGGGGAGATAAGTGAAGGAATGAGAGAGTGAGAGACAATGGGGAGAGAGCCAGGGAATGTGGGAAAGAGGAACAAAGAGATGTAGAGAGAGCTGAGAGCTGGGAGTGAGAGTGTGAGAGCAACAAAAGAGACAGGAGAGAAAGAAGGAAGAGAGGGGACAAAGGGAAGATAAGAGTGAAAAGGAGGGAGAAGAGAGGGGGGACAGACAAGAAGAGAGAGACAGGAGAGTGGAGAACGGGGAGAGAGACATAGAGAACAAAAGTGAGAGATTGAAGAAAGACAGGAGTGACTGAAGGACTGAAGAGAGAATGAGTGATAATGCAGAGAAAGTGAAAGAGGAGGAGCCAGAGAGAGGGAAGATAGAAGAGAGGGTGTATATGGAGGAGAGTGGGGGGAGATAGGAGAGAGCAGGGACATAGGAGATGGTGGGTGGAGAGAGATGAGAGACAGGACAAAAAGCCACACAATGCAGCCCAGGGAGAGAAAGTTAGCAAGGAGAGAAAAGAGGTAAACTTGGAAAGAGCACATGCCAGGAGAGAGAAGGAAGGGTGTAGGGAGAGGAGAGAGGAAAAAGGTGAGTGAGTGTGAGAAATAGAGGAGAGAATGGCAAGGGAGAGAGAGGAGAGGGGTTGAGAAGGAGATTGAGGGAGGTGAGGAAGGAAGGGAAATATAGAGGAAATAGAAAGGCAGAAGAGTAAGAGAGAAAAGAGAAAACAGGACAGACGAGAAAGAACCAAGAGTCTAGGGTGAGAGGAAGAGGCTTCCACTTCTCCTCTCAGCTCAGGGGTCCCATCGGATCCAGACCCCTGCAGGCTCTGTGCCTGCTGCCACAGTCTCTGAGTCCATATGTGCAACAGCCCTATTGTTTCTAGGAGGCCTTGATTCCTTGGTGTCCTCCATCCTCTGGCTCTTACACTTTCTTCTTCTTCTTCTTCTTCTTCTTCTTCTTCTTCTTCTTCTTCTTCTTCTTCTTCTTCTTCTTCTTCTTCTTCTTCTCTTCCTCCTCCTCCTCCTCCTCCTCCTCCTCCTTCTTCAAAGTCATGAGAGGAGGGATTTGATGGAGATATCCTATTTAGTTTCCAAGGTCTCTCACTCTCTGCATAGTGTCTGTCTGTGGGTCTCTGTAATTGTTCCTAAATGCTGCAAGAAGTTTCTTTGATGATGCCTGAGCAAGGAACTGGTGAGTAAAACAGAAGGTCATTAGGAGTCATTTCATTGCTGCATTCCTTTAGCACAGCAGTAATATTTGGGTTTTCCCTGGTCCATAGTCATCCAAGCAGTGGGTATGGAATGGGCCTTAAGCCAAGTCAGGTTTTGGTTGGTTACTCACCAATAGTGGCTTTCTGCCACTATTGCACTATTGTATCTCGAAAGCAAGTCACTAGTGCAGAGCAAAGGTTGTGTATACTACTGTAAGAGCACGGAAACTAGATTTCACTGGAGGAACATGAAAGGTGGGAATGTCTTAGGTAATGTGAATTATCAAATCTCAGCTGAACAGAAGAAGAGGGAGGAAGGGAACTGAGAGGTGAAAGACAGGAGAGAGAAGAGAGCAAAAGAAGGGAGCAGAGAACGGGAGCGCGAAGAGCGGAGAGAGAAGAGGTGAGAGGAAGAGGGGGTAGAGAAAGAAAGTAGTGACAGACTGAGAGAGAGGAGCCAGGAGACGAGTTGCATGTATCTGCAGAAGCTGCAAGAGGCAGCCAAAATACCACGAGTTCTTCAGTCTGTTTCTCCAGAAGTCAGGACAAGGACAAGTGAAGATGAGGGAAGGCCAGCAAAGCATTGCAAGGGATATATCGATGCAAGAGCCTGGGCAGCGAAGACCGGTGATGTGTTGCTAGGCAACCAATACAAAAACACCATCCACTGTCTGTTAGATTCTACTTACACTCTTTCCAAACATCACACATCTTCGCAAGTGTCTGCTTCAGCAAAACATCCTCTTGCAAGACAGCGTCCAGGGCTGGAGAGATGGCTCAGCAGTAAAGAGCACTGACTGTTCTTCCAGAGGTCCTGAGATAAATTCCCAGCAATCACATGGTGGCTCACAACCATCTATAATGGGATCTGACACCCTCTTCTGGTGTGTCTGAAGACATCTGCAGTATGTGCATATAAATAAAAAATAATAATAAATCTTTTTTAAATAAATGTTTTTTTTAAAAAAGACAGCTTCCAGAAAAATATCACATGACACAACTGAGTCTCCAAAGAAACCAGAAATATCCACTTCACTCCCCCTCTGCTTTCTCCCCCATTTCCTCTCCTCTCCCCTGCTCTCCCCTCCCTTCCTCTCTTTCTCTCTTGATTTTCATCCTTCTACGGAGACATCATTTGAAAATGCATTTCACCTGAGAGCTTCCTGCCTTCTTTACTTCTCCAACTGGGACCTAGTTTCTGTGATTTTATTTTCAGTAGTGTTTAAAATGGTAGACATGCCTGACTCATACTCTCTCTTGTGTATCCCCTTCAATTTTCCTCCTTGACTCTGTCCTCTCTCTCTCCTCTGCTTAGTCTCTCCTCTCTCACTTCTCTGCGCTCTCTCTCCATTGTCTCTGCTTTTCTCTCTCCCTTCTAGCTCTGCTTTGTCTCCTCTCTCCTGTCAGTTACTCTCTCTGCTCTACCCTTTCTCTCTGTCATCCCCTTTCTCTCTCAGCATCCCCCCTTCTTTCTTGTTCTCTCCTATCAATGTCTACCCTCTCCTGCTCTCTGCTCTTTCTCCTTGATCATCTCTCCTATCTTCCCTCCCTCTCTCCTTTCTTCTCTCAGTTCACTCTTCTCACTGTACTCTCTTCTCTGTCTCCCTTTCTTTTTCTTCTTTGCCCATTTGTGAGTTCAGAATGCAGCTTGCCTAAGAGCAATCCTGCCTTTCCTACTTGCTTAACTTGGACCCAGCTTCTGTGCATTTGCTATAGTGTACAAAACAGTGAGCGCTTCTCTACATTTCATCCCTCATCTCTTTCTTCTCTTATCTCCTCTCTGTCCCTCTTCTCTTCTCTTTCTGTGCACTTGTATTCTCTCCTTGTTCTATTTCCTTTCTATCTTTGTCTCTTCTCTCTTTTTATTCTCTGCTCTCTTTTATCCTGCCTCTTTCTTTGTTTTTCTGTTCTCTCCCTACTCTCTCCCTCCCTCTCCCCTCTATCTGTTTGTAGTCTCTCCTCTCTCACGTCCTCCCTCTCTACATGCTCTTTCCAATATCTCTACTGTCTTGCTCTTTCCTTTCAGTCTCTATTTCTGCCCTCTCTCCTTTCTCTCACTTCTCATCCCTCTTGCCCTCTACTCTCTCTGTTTTCCCCTCTCTTCTCTCAGTCTGTCTCTTTATCCTCTCTCCTCTTTTCTGTCACATTCTCTCTCCTCGTCCTCGTCCTCCTCCTTCCTCTCTCTCTCTCCTGACTGGCTTCCCACCCTCTTTGTTTCTCCTCTGTCACTTTATCTCTTTGTCTCTTTCTCTCTTTGCTCTCCTCCTCCTCCTCTCTCTCTCCCTCCCTTCCTTCTGTTTTGCTCTCCTCTCTTCTTTCCCATATTTTCTTTCTTCTCTCTTACTATTCTCTTTTCTTTCCTCTTTCTCATTTCCCACTTTCTCCTCCTCTATTTTTCTTTTCTCTCTACCTCTCTCCTCATACTCTCCCCTCGTTCTCTCTCCCTTAACTTGCTCTCCTGTCTCTGACTCTCTCTCTCCTCTTTCTCCACTATTTCCTCTCCCACCGTACTCATTTCCCTCACCTCTCTCTCTCCCTGTGCCCAAAAGACACACACACACACACACACACACACACACACACACACACACATCAGCTAATTTTGATATGCCTTGACTAGCTCAATAGCTGGCGCTTCCAAACCTCCCCATGGCTAGCACACACTTCCCTCTGCTATTCCTGGCTTAACACCTTCTAAATCTATATTTTATCTTTGCTGTCCTATTACTTTCTGGACAGCCCCCCATGCCCCCCTGTAGGACCTCATTCCCTTTCCACCTGTATTGTGGGATGCTTTCTCTACTGGAGCTCCTAAATCTGTTCCTTCTCCCTCCAAGCCATGACTCCCGATCCCTTGCCCGTGCAATCTAAAAGTCCCACCCTGTCTCCCTGCCCAGCCACTGGCTATATGGCAATTCTTTATTATCAATTGAAGGCAGCTGGGAACAGGGCCCCTCAGGTCTGGAAGCACAGCTTTGGGGAACCAAAATAAAACAAAGCATTAGAACCAATTCCCAACAATCCATATCTCTGCAAGATTATGTACAAGCTTATTCACTTGTGTGTCATGTCCCACCAGTCAGAGTTGGCTTGTGCACACCATTTTACACACATGGTGCGGCCCAGCATCCACACATAGCATAGGAACACCTGTTCCCGTGTTCTGTGTTCCAGCAGCACCAGTGGCAGAATTGAGCATGACTGTTCACACATGCCATGTTCCAGCACCATGACATGGTGTCAGCGTGTGGGTTAATACATGTGACATGTCCAGCATGATCCCATGGTGGTGTGTTTATACATACCTGTTGGCACATGCCATGTGCCAGTGCCCTCCACTACTGGTGTGACACACGTGTTCACACACATGCCATGTCCCAGCAGCACCATGTGATGCAGTGGGCATGTCTGATCCCAGCACTGTGACATGGTGGTTGGGACATGCATGTTCACAAAGAAACAAATACTAGCATCCTTTCATGGTGGCATTTGCATGCTTGCTCACACATATGCCATAACCCAACACAATCAGTGGCACCATATGCCATGTCCCTGTGCCATCAAGTGTGGCACTGGGCACACCTGTTCCCATACATGCCATGTCACAGGATTGCATTTCATCATGGACTCATCTTGTCCCAATGCAATCATGTGGCAGTGAATGTACATACCTATTTACACACAAGCAGTGTCCTAGTCCTCCCATGTAGCAGCATGGGCATGTATGGTCTCATATGTGCTGTGTCCCAGCACCATGATGTGGCGACTTGATTATGCATGCTCACACAGGAGCCATGTTCCTGTGTAGTCATGTAGCATCACAGGCATGTGTGCTCACATACATACTGTATCCCTAAACCATTGCGTGGTGGCACAATCACATGTGATCACATACATACCATGTTCCTGCCCCATTGTGCAAAGGCATGGGCAAACCTGTCACAGTGCTATGACAAGGTAGTCTGAACATGCCTGCTCATGCATGTGCCAAGTCCCAGCACCATCATATTGTATTATGAGCTAACCTGTTCACAAGAATGCCATGTTCCAGTTCTGTCAAGTGGCAGTGATGCTATACCTACCTGTATGCTGTGTCCCAGCACTGTCACATGGTGGTGTGGGCACACCTGTTCATACACAGCAGTATACCAGCTACATAACATGATGGCTCAGGACACATCTTCACATGTATGGTGTACCCCATGTCCATCATGAAGATGGCATGAGCATACCTATTTACAGGCATGCTATGCCTCAGCCCTGTCATATGGCAATGTAGGCACACCTTTTCCACACTGGTGCTGTCACATGGTGGTATTTGCATACATGCAGTTTAATACACCATCCCTTGACAGTGTAGGAACAACTGTTTGCACACATGCCATGACATCCTAGCACCATTTGGTGGTGATGTGTGCATGCCTGTTCACATGCATGTAGTTTCCCAGTGCCATCCTATGTCAACATGGGCATGTGTGTTAACACACACCTGTGACCATTGGCCATTCCATGGCAAGTGGCTGTGCAGACCTGTTCATACAAGAGCTATGTCTCTGTAACATCACAATGCCTCAGAGATATGTCTGTTCACACCTATTCAGTGGCCCAGCACTATCACATCATGGAGTGGCCATGCCTATTCATATGTATGCCATGTTCCAGTAGTAACAGGTGTGGCACAGGAATACTTGTTCATATTCATGTTGTATCCCAGCACCATCCCTTGGTGGTGTGGGCATACCTATAACTGTGTGATTCTAAGAGCCCAGTTTGGGTGCTAGGAACTGGCTTGGGTCTACAAGAGCAATACACACTCTTGACTAAACCATCAATCCAGCTTTTGATTTGTTTTTTGTTTACTTTCATTACATAATTTATTTTGTGTTTTTTTTTACTTTCATTACATAATTATACTTGCTGAACTATCTCATCACCTCCTTGAGTAAGTATTAGTAACTTTATTTTATTTTTTAAAGATTTTGATTTATTTATATGAGTACACTGTAGCTGTCTTGAGACACACCAGAAGAGGGCATCGGATCCCATTACAGATGGTTGTGAGTCACCCACCATGTGGTTACTGGGAATTGTACTCAGGAGTTTTGTAAAAGCAATCAGTACTCTTAACCACTGAGCCAACTCTCCAGCACCCCTCCCCCACACCCCTATTTAAGTTTTTTTGTTTTGGGGGTTTTGTTTGTTTGTATTAATAACTTTAAAGGAGTAGTTTGAGACAGTGGCAGAACTCAACAAGATGTACACACTAGCCAGGGCCAATGGCACAAGCCTGCAATCCCAGTTACTCTGGAGACTGGGGTAGGGGGAATGCAAGCTCAAGGCCTGATAGGGCTACAGATTATGTTCAAGGCAGTCGGCCAACTGAGTGAACACCAATGTCAAAAGACTTAAAAATTAACAAAAAGTATAATATAATGTCAGAAACCACCTAAATAGAGAGCAGGCTGAAGTATGTCAGTTACTTAGAAACCAGAGTTAAAGGAGGACGGGAGAAAAGAAAATAGCATGAAGGAGGAGGGGCACTTGAAACTCTGGTAGTCAGGAGCTACTCTCTTCTTCCCAAGCAGTATGACTTGTCACAAAGAATCTATTATGATCTCCGTTTACTTTCTAACAAATCACAAAACTCTAGTTCTAAATGTCCTTCTAGGAAGAGGGGTCCGTAATCTCTTAGCAGACAAAAAATTTATAGCACCATCTCTGGCAAAAACATAAACTCTATAACTTCCACTACAAGCAAAACAGCACCCCAACCCTCTCTTTTTAATCTGGAAGACTTGAGGGAGAGTAGAGCTGCCTTATCCAATTGTGTGCACTGAGCACGACCCAGGCGGGTGTTCAGCTCCAGCGGGGTCCAGCCACCCCAGTGATCCCTCCATGTCAAGACCCAATCCTACGTGCAGCAAGGAGAGAAGGACTCAATGAGGATACGGAGGGCTCCCTGGGCAGCCACAATCATCCTCCTTTACTCCTTACGCGTCCCAATGCCTCCATCACCGGGTGCTTTCCCGCTGAAGCGAAACCGTGGAATCCTTTATCGTGTCAGTCCCCAAAAGAAATGGCAGAACAGTCTTCAGACCGCGAAGGACAGTGAAGCCCGCGTCAAGTCGCCCAGGCCCCGCCCTCTTAGGGCTGGGGACTACATTTCCTAGAGGCCTCTTCGGCTCCAAGAGGCGGGACCGACTGTTGTCCTGTTCTCTGCAGGCGAGAATTGGCTGCCTGAGCGGGGGGCGGGGTTTGTCGCAGCCAGTAAGCGAAAGTCTCCTTACGGCGGCGGAAGCAGCCAAGCTGGAGTGAGGGGTGGGGGACAGAGTGCTAGCCGCCCGGCTGCGGCTGCGGGTCCGGAGCCCGAGGACATTAGCCCTAAAGACGGAGAGCACCCAAGAGCAAGCTCTAGACGGCGTGGCCGTGCCCAGGTAATGGCAGAACGAGAGCCGGGAGGGAGAGGAGGAGTCGAGGGGGCGGGACTGCCTAGGCAGTCCCGGTGATCGTCCCTGGGGAAGGACAGAGCCGCCACAGCTCTTGCGGTCCTCATTCCAGCTCTTTAGCAAGCTAGGCAGAGCAGTTGAGTCTGCGGCAGGGTCCGGATGATCGGTGGGAAGGAGGACAAGAAACACCGAGGGGTGGGCAGCTCCGGGCGTGGGGGCGTGGCGGGCGCGGGCCTCCGCAGGGAAGTCAGCGGGAAGGAGGGACGGCCTAGGGAGTTTGGCTTCTGGAGCAGTTTAAAGTGACTCTCCACATCCGGGCCCTGCGCCCGCCGCTTTCAGACCCTTGCTGGGGCGGGGCCTCCCGGATCCCCGCCCTTCTTGCTAGGGATCGCCTATCTCTCCCTTCTATTGGCCCAGCCGCGGAGTTTAGACTGCTCCCCGCCCCCAGCGAGACTGGCGTCTTATTGGCCGGCGGGAGGGCGGGGCGGACTCAGACCGCGCAGGCAACTGCGGATTGGTGCTGGATACAATGACGCACCCCGCGTCTGGCCAATGAGCGGGCGGGGGAGGCAGGGGTAGGTTGGGTGGTAAGAGGACTAGGAGCGGAGCGGCGGCTGGCCGTAGGGTGAGTGTGGCTGGCGGGCGAGCTGAACTGAAGCGGGCCGGGGACGCGTTCCGAATTGCGTTCCCTTGGTGCCTACAGAGCCCCTCGAGCCCTTCGTGGCGGCCGCATATAAAAGGGCACACTGCTCCTCTTGCCTAGAGGGCTCCGTAGGACGTTTTCTCCGGGAGTCAGAGCTTCGACCACCCGGGGTGTCTGGAAACGTGTGTCTTGGGATCTCGGAAGGGAAATGGGGATAACTGGGGTAGACGGGAGATAAGCGAAGCTTGAGGGAAAAAGTGGAAGACAATTTTAGAGATCGTGGTTCTCGAATCCTACCCGTGTCTCGGGTTGGGGCGTGGGGGGATTATTCGTGGAAGAAAGGAAATCCTTAAATGGAGGCCTTTACGGAAAAGCGTTTGAGGATCCCGCAATCATCGGGTGTTAATATAAGATTTTTCAATGCTTTCTTGTGGCTGGGCATTATGACATACTAATTATGGTTCTATTTACCTTGGTGTGAGGCTTGAGTATTTAAAGGAGCCATACTATTTTCCATAAAAAATTTTACACAGATAGCCTATGGTTATGGTACTACCATTTGGCAGCTATATAACATTCCATGGTTTGTTTGTTTGTTTTTTAATCCATAAGTATTTTGGAAGGTTATAGTAGCCTCCAACATTTGTATAAAGTCTGTCATTCCTGCTTCTGGGTCGGGGTTTCGTTCGTAGCAGAGCAGCTCCCTCGCTGCGATCTATTGAAAGTCAGCCCTCAACACAAAGGTTTGTTCTTAAATAAACAAACAAAAAAAGAATAAAGTCTGTCATTATTAATTTAGACTTAGAACATAAAAAACCCTCAATTGATGTCTGTACCATTGATCATAACTTTTAGATAAATGAAGCTGTATATGTTTTCCTGAGAGGTCACAGGTACTAAAGATGCTTTGCTCTCTCAATGTCGGTTCTAATTTCAGAATCTGGTAATCGTAGCCTAACTTGTTTTGCAGGTGGAAATGAGTTCCCAGCAGTTTCCTCGGTTAGGAACCCCTTCCCCTGGGCTTAGCCAGCCACCTTCACAGATCACAAGCAGTGGTTCCGCAGGATTGATAAACCAAGTTACCACAGGTAAGATATGTTACAGTTCTTTTGTATTGCTTACTGTTTGAAGAATGTCATTATCTTCAAATTAGCAAATTCCTTTTCATAATTACTGTCTTATCGACTTTGAGGAAAGGATGTGTCAGTACACTTAAGGCATTTCCCCCTCTTTTTTAAAAAATAATTTATATATGCTAGGCTAAGTGTGCAACTTTAGTAAACCATGCTTGTAAGAACCATTTTTAAATGTATTTGTATGGTAGATTTAATTCTCTCTTGGGGTATAGGTATGTGATGGTGCCCTGAGAGAACGCGGCAGTGAATGTGATGAAGTTCTTCTTAGGATCTTCTTAGGACCTTCAGATTAGGAAAAGAGAGGCCGAGTGTCTGAGAGAGAGTATGTGTGAGTGTGTTTATGAGAGGTCAGCTTCACATGCGCTTCCTAGGAACTGTCCTTGGTTTTTGAGGGTAGCTCACTGGGACTGGAACCAACCAAGGAAGCTAGGCTGATGGGCACACGGCTGAATGAGCTGCCGCCCCAGCCCTGGAAAGAGGCTTGGAAAGTATTTATACACTTGGTTTTTATTTGTAGCATATCCTTTGAGTGATGTAGACTGTGATTCTCAGTGGTGGGTTGGGTGATATTCTATAATATTTGGCAATGTCTAGAGACAGTTGTGATTGTCACAACATCCTAAATGCACTAGATAAAGCCCTTCCACCCTCCAAGACTTAACAAAGCCAGCGAGCAGTCTTCAGACTTTGTCTTCACTCTGTACTAAGTATATATTGCAAGCTAAAGTGAAGTCCTTTTCCTCGTCTGTTTCTTGTTTCCTGATGGCAAGTGCTGCTTTTTACTCACTGCTTAAGCCAAAGGCTGAGGTGTCTCTAGTTGTCATTGTATTCTATCTCTCACCCCACTCTCCCACCTTGGCTCACAATGTAGCTCAGGCTGGCCTCAAGACAGTTCTGGGATCACCTTTGTCCCACCATGCCTGGCTGGCTTTATCCACCAGCAAGCTTTTGGGCTCATTCCTGCTACTTTGACTAGTTCGTGTTAATTTAGTTTTTAATTAGAGATTTGTTTGTTACTGTAAGCTACTCTATACCTGCTGCCGGACAGTATGTACTGGTTTTTCTGCGTAAGGTGTTTCTAGTTCTCAGGATTTCTCCCATTTTTCCCTGTGGCACAGCCTTTCTTCCTGTCCAGCTTTTTCTTCCTTGAGGATTCATCCTAGCTGTCATTTTCTGGATGTCTGTGCTGACTCTGTCTTCTACCATATTACAGATCCTATGTCTCATGAAGCCTTGTAAACATGCACTGGCTATAATGGATAGCACACGTTGTAGTCAACTTATTGTACAGCTATCTAAAGTTCTTTATTTCTTATTACACATACTGAACCCCACCTGTAATCTTAGCACTTGGGTAGTTGAAGAAAGCTCACCAGTTTAAAGAAGTGTAGCTGAAGTTTGGCTACCAAGCAAGTTCAAGGCCATGGGCTATATGAGTGGGACACTCCTTCCCCCCCAAAAAACTTTTGACAATATTTTGCCTTTGGCAAATGTTCACAATGGTAATTTTAAAAGATGGAGCTAAGAATATTGGTTTTTAAAGGGAAGAAATGAGAGTTTCTTATGGAAAAAAGAAAGGGAGATCAATCTGTGGGGCTTTGCAATATGAGTCTTGACTAGAATCAAGCCTAATGACGTCTTTCCTAGACAGTTTTTGTAGTTTGCTCCATGTTCCTCTACTTGGCAGAGTTCAAGACCCAGCTCAAATCTTTTTTTTTTTTTTTTTCCCGAGACAGGGTTTCTCTGTATAGCCCTGGCTGTCCTGGAACTCACTCTGTAGACCAGGCTGGCCTTGAACTCAGAAATCCGCCTGCCTCTGCCTCCCGAATCCAGCTCAAAACTTAATAGTGTTTTGAAATTTTTCATGAACAGTCCTACCTCTTCATTTTTCACATCAGTATTTTTATCTTTTTTATTTTTTTAAGTAAATAAAATTTTAAAATCTCCAAAAAAAAAAAAAATGTGAAGTCTTAGACTATCCAGTCCAACATGATGTAAGAGCTACATGATCAGCAGAAATGCAGCCCCCTTCTTTGTGTAGAAGCTGCCAATGCTACTCACCAGAGTGCTTGCTGAGCAAATGGGTTCTGAAGAGACCCCCCATGTGGGGAGACCCTTACCCAGTCTCCGGAGAGCACGTCCCCCAGGAAGACACCAGAGCCGAACTTGATGCAAACAGCAGGAGGTTTATTCTAAGCTAGCAAGCTAGGGTGAGACTCATATTCCACACAGGGATAGAGGAGTCTGACCCCGATTCTAATTTTCTTAGCATTTTTAAGGGCTAAANCTTGGAGTTATCTCTGGGTCTCTGACACAGACAGTCAGGCTAGGTCTTCTTGCTAACAAAGAGCTTCTCACTGGCTGTATTCTCAGAGATTGGGAAACAGGCCTTGGGGAGCATTCAAAGGCTGTACATTTCAGGGGGAAACATTTTGGGGGTCTTTCATTCCCCACTTCTTCTAGTGTATAGTCCTAATCTTAGGACTGGTTATGATCTTTTCCCTGACACACCTGATTCTTAGGGCATGGTACTGTTGCCTCAAAAACGAAAGGCAGCACTGCACTACTTTTTGTTCTAACAAAGGCGACTAGCCTATCTAACACACATAATGTAAAAGCAGAAGCACTATTAAAAGGGGTCCTCCCATAAGAGTAGAGAGTAGGGTGGCCTTTTCACAGAGTCTCAAGGTTTTCTTGCATGACGGCATCAAATGTAGACTAAATCTCTAACTTGGAAGAGATGTGGGGGTTGCAGGGTCTCCGGTCTCCTTCTCTTGAGTAGGCCTTCTGGAACTGTTTTTACACTTGTTGTCTCACTCACTTGAACGTCTCGAGCCTAGAGAATAAAGGCTGGGAAAGCAGCAGTCAGCACTATGTACAGAGGCTGTTTTTACCAGTGGAGGAGGTTCCCCCATAGAGTAATTTATAGGGTGGTCAGACCAAACTGTTCAAGGGTGTTCTTACCCCTGAAGGGCACAAAGGGTAGGAGTGTTATCTAACCATTAAAGCCAGTCTCCGCTGTCAATTTTCTTTAATGGGTCTACCTATCTTATCTTCTTATCTGTCCTGAACCTTGGAGCCTGTATGCACAATGTAACTTCTAATCAATCCCCAATATCTTGGCCATTTCCTGACTTACTTACCTGGGCAACGAATATTACCTTGGGTATCCCAAACCTTGGGAAGGTTTCTTCTAGGATCTTTTTGGCTATTATATAAAATCTATCTTGTATTGGTCATAGCACAAATCTTGCAGCTTTTTACTATTTTTTCTGCCAAGTCTGAGAGTCTTTTTTCCTGTGGGAGGACTAGTTTTCCTTTATCAGTCCTAATTTGTCTATAACTTGATAGTGGTCTCTCTGACATCATAATAATCTTTAGGCTCTTTGACAGCCAGGATCACTGCTCCTTGGGCTGCCTGTTTAGCGGTTAGATCTGCCATCCGATTCTCTTTAGTCACAGCATCTTATGTCTTTCACTGCAGATGTCAACAGCCCTTTATCTGTATATTACTCCGTGTAGCAAAAGCATGTCTGCTGTCAGTGTAGACTTCCCCTTTGCCATTCGCAGAGCTTGTATCAGAGTCACAAGTTCAGCTTTCTGGGCTGATGTCTCTTCAGGGAAGTTGCTGACCTCCACCACTGCTGTCCCCACCTTCCGCTTACCTTTAGCCACGTAGCTACTGCCATTCGTGTATCAGCTCAGACTCCCAGGCCATTTTGAGCACCAGGTTCTTCTGCCAAATGTCAGCACAGTGAGGAGTCATCAGTCTCAGACGGTAGGGTAGTGGGAATAGGACAGCAGGGGGAGCACATAAGAGCACTGGTCATCCATTGATCAGGAGCTTTTGGATAATGCTTTCAATAACATGGGGTGTCACTATGAGCTTATCAGCATCCTTGACAAGCAGGGCTACAGCAGCAACAGTTTTTAAACAGGAAAGTCACCTGCTGGCAACAGGGTCTAACTTCTTGGAATCCCAAAGTCTGAGTAAGGAATCCTCTGGTAACTCTTCTCTCATCAGGCAAGGACAAAGCCATTAGTAAAGTCTTTTTGAAACTTTTTAAAGGCTTTCTGACGATCTGGAATCCACACAAACACCTCTCCTTTCTTGGTTAGGGGGTACAATGGGGTAGCTAAGGTTGCAAACCCAGGTGTCCAGAGCCTGCAGAAGCCAGCGGCGTCCAAAAATTTTCACAGTCTCAAATAAGCAACTTCAGTCCGACACAGGTGAGGCTCCCCAGCTGGGGCTCAGCACCCCAACTCACTTAATTCTGTTCTTCTGTTGCCCAGATTTCCTGATCT
>LR749617.1:1583833-1662473 GCA_902729485.2 Mus minutoides
CAACATGCACTCACTGATAAGCGGTTATTAGCCCAAAAACCTAGAACACCCAAGATACAATCTCCAAAATAAAAGAAAATCAAGAAAGACCAATGCGTGGATACTTCATTCCTCCCTATAATAGGGATTAAAATATGCATGGAAGGAGGTGCAGAGACAAAGTTTGGAGCTAAACGAAAGGATGGACCATCCAGAGAATGCCCCACCTGGGCCGTCCATCACATAATCAGCCACCAAATGTAGACATTACTGCACACACCATCAGGATATTGCTGAAGGGACCCTGATATAGCTGTTTCCTGGCAGGCTTGGACAGTCCCTGACAAATACAGAAGTGGATGCTCACAACCATCTATAGGGCAGAACACAGGGTCCCCAATGTACAAGCTAGAGAGTACCCAAGAGCTGTATGGGTTGGAACAACAATACGAACTAATCAGAACCCCCAGAGCTCATGTCTCTAGCTGCATATGTATTAGAAGATGGCCTAGTTGGCCATTATTCGGGAGGAAAGGCCCCTGGTCTAGCAATGTTTATATGCCCCAGTACAGGGGAATGCCAGGGCCAAATAGTGGGAGGAGGAGGGGAGGGGAGTAGGGTGGGGGGTGGATATCGGGGACTTTTGGGATAACACTTGAAATGTAAATGAAGAATTTCTCTAATATAAATAAATAAATAAATAAATAAATAAATAATAAAAAAATTTAAAAAAAGAATACTGCCGAAGTCCACATGGAACCCATGAGTTTATTTGGGTTACTTATATGAGTGAAGAGTTACTTAGAGAAGCAGAAATGGCTCAAAGACAGCTATATCACCAATGCCTACCACAGCATGGGTGGCAGCATACAAAAGCTGGATACTAAAGCACACTGCACAACCTGCCAGCAAGCAGTTCCGCATGTTGGTGTGTGTCCTTTGCGTGCAGCCTGGCTGCTCTGCCCATTTGTGGTAGCTTAGCTACTGAGAATGCCTCTCAGCAGTCCTTAGAGCTCCTTTGGACTTGAGGAGGAGAGGCCTGTAGATGTGCTCAGTTCTAGGGAATTCCTGAAACCTTTGAATTGTTAACTTCCTGAGCTTATTAATTAATAAGATGCAGGATGAATGTTTCACCTTCCCATAGAACATCCGGTGTTTTAAGAGCATCTCTTAACGATGCAAAGGTTTGTCTAGAAGTTACTACACAACACTGACTTCAACATTTTTTTTAACTAAACAAATGAAGTTCATCTTTAATGTATAATATTGAATTTATCAATCTTGTCGACAGAATAAATTTACATTAAAAATGTTCCATTGAGGGCTGGTGAGATGGCTCAGAGGGTTAGAGCACCCGACTGCTCTTCCGAAGGTGATGAGTTCAAATCCCAGCAACCACATGGTGGCTTACAACCACCCGTAACAAGATCTGACGTCCTCCTCTGGTGCGTCTGAAGTCAGCTACAGCGTACTTAAGAAGAATAATAAGAAATGAATCCTTGGACCGGAGAGACCAACCGGAGCAAGCCAGGCTGTCTGGAGCGAGCGGAGCCGAGCGGGGATGGCCGGAGCAAGCGGGGACGCCGGAGCTAGCAGGGCCGGAGCGAGTGGGGCCGAACGGGGACGGCCGGAACAAGCGGGCCAAAACCCGAGCAAGCGGAGCTGATCGGAGCGAGCGGGGCTGGCTGGAACAAGCCGGGCCGTACGGGGGCGGCCGGGAGCAAGTGGGGCTGGCCGGAGCGAGCGGGGTCGAGCAGAGCGAGCGAGGTTGACCGGAACAAGGGATAAATAAATAAATAAATAAATAAAGATGTTCCATTGAAAAAATAGATGTAAAGGCTGGAAAGATGGCTGAGTTCAATTCCCAACAACCACATAGCAGCTCACAGCCATCTATAATGTGATCTGATGCTCTCTTCTGGCATGCAGATAGAGCACTCAGGTACATTTTTTAAAAAACACAAAATGAAACAAAACAGTCTTTTATAGGAAAATATTCATACCTGTCAAAACCAGTGTTCTTCAGAGTCCACAGGTTTGTTTTTCTAATTGAAAATTTTTTCTTCATCGAGGGATTCTGATTACAGCCCTCTCACTCCTCCCAGTGTCTCCTCACCTGCTCTCACCTCCCTTCCTTCCTTCCTTCCAGATCCATACCCTTTCTGTCACTTTTTAGAAAACAGAAATCTGGGGAATAATAATAATAAAATAAATATAAAACAACCAAACAGGAAAAAGAACTAAAGAAAAAAATTCAAGAAGTGCATATAGATGCAGAGAGACAAATTCACATACACATGAATCATAAAAACTCAAAACCTATATGATCTATATATACCCTAAGGACCTGTAAGGTAAGGGTATTGGGGGTGGGGGGGAGGAAGCCTTGACTTAATACTATGAGACAACCTTTAACGAAGCCATTGAGTCTGTGTTGGCCAAACTGTTGGGCATAGAGCCTACACTTAGGAGTGTTTTGTTCTCCCAGTAAGACTACCTTGAAGAAAATTTGCAAATGTCTTTCAATTGGAGAAAGCTACTGGTTTCAGCTGTAGGACCCCATCTGGTGCAGACCCATGCAGGCCCTGTGCATGTCCGTGCATATGTCTGCCAAAGTCTGTGAGTTCATATGTGTACCAGGCTTTGATTCCTTGGTATCTTCCATCTCCCCTGGATTTTACACTCTCTGCCTCTACTTCCATAGCGTTCCCTTATTCATCGGGTACATGTTACTCTAATATAAGTATTATGAAATGGTTAGATGTCTATTGAATGTAGATATAAACATCCAAAGATTTTAATTAAATGCATTTTAAGGGTTTGTTTGTTTATTTGTTTCTGCTTCTTAGCCTTAGGGGTGTAATTTGAGGGCTTCATCACATTTAGAACTCAGTATTGCAAGGTCTCTCATTCTTTATACTGTCTGGCTATAGGTCTCCTGTCTGCTGCAGGAGGAAGCTTCTCTGATGGTGGCTGAGCAAGGCATTGGTCTATGCGTGTAGTCATTTTATTGCTGTGTTCCTTTAGCAGAACAGAAGTATTTGATTTTCCCCTATCCCCTGGACTATCTATCTAGTCTTGGGTTCTTGGCCACACAAGCAGTCTCCATCTAACGGATTGGCCTTTAACTTAAACCAACTCCTGATTGGTTCCTCCCACAAGCTTGTGCTTATTGTACTAGCATATTTTTCAGGCAGGGAACTATTATCCATTGAAGATTAAACATATCTCTTTTTTTTCTTTTTTTCTTTCGAGACAGGGTTTCTCTGTATAGCTCTGTGTATCCTGGAACTCACTTTGTAGACCAGGCTGGCCTCGAACTCAGAAATATGCCTGCCTCTGCCTCTGCCTCCCGAGTGCTGGGATTAAAGGTGTGTGCCACCATGCCCGGCTAAACATATCTTTTTAATGCCAATTTTTTATATAACTTTTGACAAGCATGGTGGTGCATACTTGTAATCTCAACACTCAGAATGCTGAGACAGGGGGATCAAAAATTAGAGGCCAATCTAACTGCAGAGTTAAACATTCTCTCCGAAAACAAGCAAGCCATTGTAAATGAAGTTGTACTATATCTGTAGTGTACTTTAAACTATTTGAGGGTTTCTGTTTTAATTTTGCCTATCACTGTGCATGTGTGCAAGTCAGAGGAGACTTTGCAGGTTTTGTCTCTCTCTTCCTACTCTGTAGTTCTAGAGATCAAACTCAGGCAGTCAGGCTTGGCAGGAGGTGCCTTTTCCCATGGAGCCATCTCTGCAGGTCCTGTTTGAGCTTACTTTCAGTGACTGTCAGGGTCCTGTGTTCATACTCAGGAGATCTCACATCACACGGTTCTGACTCTTGGCTCCACTCTCCATCAGGACAGGCCTGCAAGGGGCTGGAGGGATGTCTCAGCACTTGAGAGTAAGCACTTGCTGCTTCTGCAAGTTCCTGGGTTTGGTTCCCAGCTCCAGTTCCAGGATGTCTGAAGCCCACTTTGGCTTCTACAGGCACCAGGTGCACATGCATGTAGTACATGAAACCAAAAGCAGTTATGAAAAAGAGAGAAAGACTTAACATTTGTCAGACATAAGGAACACTCATAATCCCAGCAGTTAGAAGGCAAAGCAGAGGATTGCTGCAAGTTTAGAGTTAGCTAGATCTACCTAATGAGTTCTAAGTCAGCCAGGTTATATAACAAGACTCTTACATGAGAATTGGTCCTGATGTACATGTGTAACCCAGCGCTTCAGAGGCTAAGACTGGAGGATTGCAAATTAGAGGCTCGTCTGGACTTCAATAGTGAGACCCTTTCTCCATAAAGAAAACAGTGATACAAGGAATTGTTCACTATTTCAGTTCTGAGCTTAACAGCAAGGACTACTCTGTTTTATACTGATTAACCTTAGAAAGAACCATAATATTCCTTTTCTATCTTTATATCTTTACTAGTTAACGATGAGGCTGGCCGAGATGCTGATGTTGGTACCAGGGAGCACGTGGGCCCTAGCAGCTCCCTGCCGCCCCGGGAAGAGAAGCAGGAGCCAGTTGTGGTAAGGCCCTATCCACAGGTACAGATGCTGCCTGCACACCATGCTGTCGCCTCAGCCACTCCTGTCGCAGTGACAGCCCCGCCAGCACACCTGACACCAGCAGTACCACTCTCTTTTTCGGAAGGACTTATGAAGGTAATGGCGTTTAAAGTTCACAGTGAACCACAGCTGAAGGCAGCTTGCCCTTGGCAAAGCTAACCCAGTCTTAGGCTGTGTCCTAGAGTGCTTCCTTGGCTTTTTCCCTCCGGCTGTCTTCAGACTTGACTGTAATATAGAGGGGTACTGTTGTGCAGTGCCGAGACTGTCCTGAGCACTTGGCATCCCAGGAGTTTTCTGTAACCCTTTTTTATTGTTGTATTTGTATCAATTTGCTTATTTGTTTTAAAATGAAGTTTACACTAGAGTCCAGGCTGACCTAGAACTCTCCATGTACACCAGGCTAGACTCAAACTTGGGATGGTTTTCTTGGGTCTGCCTCCCACTTACTGGGATTGTAGGTATATGCCACCATATCTGAACCTGTTGTATACATGCTAAGTGAGTTTTATCTTGGCACTCTTCTCCATGCTTGCTTTCGTAGCTGACTGACTGGGGGTGTCTGGGCATGTTGCTCTCCGTGTTACTTGGGTTAATGCTTTAGTTACTCAGAGTTGTATTTATGACTGTGCAGATGTGAGAGGCAGGACTGTGTAGAAGACAAGGCATATAGTGTGAGCAGTACAAATCCAGGCTTTATTCCTGGTTCTGCTTTGTACTCTCTGTGTGTCTCGGAGTAAAATGTTTAGCTTGTTTGTACATTTCGTCCTCTATACTATACTATAAAACACCAGTAGTTTTGCAGAAGAGCTGTGCTGACAGGTGAGCCATATACCTGTCTCATTTTGTATGCCACTCTGCAGACTGGACTTGTGTGCTGTTAAGTAAAATGCATAGCTCTAGCAAAGTATTGACATGTGTCCTGTGGTTTTCTATTTTCAGCCGCCCCCGAAGCCTACCATGCCTAGCCGTCCCATTGCTCCTGCTCCCCCTTCTACCATGTCACTTCCCCCAAAAGTTCCAGGGCAGGTTACTGTTACCATGGAGAGCAGCATCCCTCAAGCTTCAGCCATTCCTGTGGCAACAATCAGTGGACAACAGGTTCTTTTCTTCTCTTGACTTGTTAGTTTTCTAAGTGCACTGCCAGCTTTTGATTATTAAGAATTTAACTCCAGGGGTGCATTAGGCCGTGTCGTAAATAATTGAATGGTTACAGATACCCACCCATAGGGAGATAATAGTGCTGAAATCAAAAGGAGTAACCCAGGCTGCTTAGTGGTTAGGCTGTATCTGCTGAGCATATCCTATGCCAGCTACTATACCACCTTCCATGTACAATCACAGGTAGCCATGAGCAGTCTTTGTCCTAGAAGGGTTACAGTCCTCATGTGCTTGACTAGAAGGAGGCGGTACTGAGGAGGCGAGACTACCTCCAAGCTATATTGTTGGAAGCATCCTTGGTTTTCTTGGAGGATAGTAGATGTGTGGCAGGTTCTCTCTGCCCTCTCATTGTGAGCATTTACAGTAAAGGCTCCTGTTTTAACTTGAAATTTTAATTGTATCCCATTATGTATAGTTGATTAATTAAATACTTTGAATTATAACACTTACTTGTAAAGAAACTAAATCTCAAAATTCTTTTCCTTTGTGTTTTCAAGAAAAGTTAGTATTAAAAAAAGATGCCCCGTCTTGTTCTCTATTTAACATCATGCCAAGTAATTGCCAGAAGTCTGGAAATGTCATCTGAGATGTACTTATATCATTGTGCTGGAATACTTAAGGAATGAGCTGAAGCCCTTAAAGGCAATATCTGTTGGATTAACTGACATGTATTGAGAAATCTTAAGTAGCATAAAGAATAATGGATATAAAGATCTATTTTTTAAAAAAATTAGAGTGGTGACATAAATAAGCCTGTGACTAGGAAAGGGAGAACAAGTATAAAAGACTGGTACAGATTCGAGTTACTAAAAAATAGTCAGAGGTCTCCTCTGGTACTGGGGTCTAGTAACTCGTTGGGGCTGTTAAGGTATACTCACTTCAGACCCGCTCATTTACAGGGGTCATTATTAAAACACATTAGATGAAAAGGCTCATGGAGGCCCTTTCCCTGGGATACTCCCAGTGGAGATTGGGCATGTGCAGGGTAGTATAGCTGTAGATGATACTCAGTATCCAAAAGGAATGACCTGACTCAAGACTGTACATCAGTGTACAGCCCTTGAATTATACATGGTTTTGCCCTGGAAATCCCCCAAACAGCAAAAAGGAAGGGGAAATTATTGTTGTTGTTGCTGTTGTTCTTGTTGTTGTTGTTGTTGTTTTCAAGAACAACCTGACCCAGTTTGAAGCAAATTGACTCTGTAGGCATTAGCTAAGACCATCTTCGTGAAGAGTGTCTTCTCTGCTGTTTGTTCCAGGGGCATCCCAGTAACCTGCATCACATTATGACCACAAATGTTCAGATGTCCATAATCCGCAGCAATGCTCCCGGGCCCCCTCTTCACATTGGAGCTTCCCACTTACCTCGAGGTAACAACTGCACATTGTGTTCCAATTCTGAAAATTCAGTAGCAGGCAGACATTGACTGGAGGACAGGATGACAGACTGTGAGCGCAGTCAACCTAAAGTTATAGGGCAGTGGAGATGAACCCACAACATTACTGACTTTCAACATGATGTGTTATGTGCCTCCAGCAGTTACATTAAAACACATCTGTGCAAAATCTAAGGAAGAGAGTTTGTTGTTGTCATTTTTAGGCCGCCTTCCTAAGTCACCCTGGCTGGTCTCATACTTGTGTTCCTCCTGCAGTTTCCTCCTAAATGCTGATTGCAGGTACACAACACCACTCCTGGCTGCTTGTGTTGTGTTGTGTTGTGTTGTGTTTGTGACAGGGTCTTGCAGTGCAGCCCTGCTGTTCCTGGAACTCCAGCAGTCATTCATGGACTCTTAGGAGTCTGTGGTATCACACACAGGTTACCTTAATAGAAATGCTAAGACACTATTCGCCTTTGTACACTGTAGATATCTGCACTAAGGTCACAAAGGCAGCATGAGAAGCTGACACATGACTAGTGACTAATGTGCTTCTGGTTTAGACACAATCTAGGCAGTGGTACCATACTGTGCTGCTCTTGGAGCAGCAAACCACATTAATTGCATACCTCCTAAAATGCATATAAACAAATTTAAAAAACAAAACACATAGTCCTTGAATACACATTTTCTTACTTTTCTTCATAATAAAATAAGAAGTGTAGGTAGTGTACTGGAGCTGGAGATCCACATGCTGCCCAGGCTTGGCAATAATGCCTTTCCTAGAGAACATAATTAGCTTTATTAAGTAATGCTTCTGTAGGCCATGCTGATAATTTTTGTCTTTTCAGGTGCAGCTGCTGCTGCTGTGATGTCCAGCTCTAAAGTAACCACAGTCCTGAGGCCAACTTCACAGCTGCCAAATGCTGCTACGGCGCAGCCAGCAGTACAGCACCTCATTCACCAGCCAATCCAGGCATGTTGGGGTCAGGGATGCTCAGCCAGCGTGCCTTCTGTGCCTTACCATAGCCGTGCGCTCTGCCGGACACTGAGGGGCTCCATAAACTCAGTTACTTCTCTTTGCAAAGCTTGGAGGATGCCCTTTGAGCTGTGCAACTGTAGAACATGGACATTAAGAGTTTGAATGAAAAGTGCCGAGACAGCTGGTGTAGAGAATGAACAGGAGCAAGGACGACAGTGGTGGCTACAGTGCTGAAAAAGGCTAGCTAAGATAGAGGAGGATTGTAATTTGGAGAGAGCCCATGTGTGATTTCAGCACATTGCAGGTAAAGCAGGAGAGCCAGGAATCAACATCTTCTTTAACCACAGTAGAGGCCAGCCTGGGTTGCATGAGACCCTCCCCCCAAATTCTTCCATTGAAAACCAGTACAGAACTAACTTAAACAGTGAAAGTAAAGCAAAAGATCTTCTTGCCAACAGAATACATGACATTTAATCCTCAGGAATATGCATGGAATATATCAAAAATTAAGGAGACTTAGAACCAGATCAAAGAGCTCACTGTTGAAGAGAATGCAGCAGTGGTGGGCCTAATGTGGGCAGCTTTGTAGAGTAGGAGCAGCAGATGAGGGCAGAGGTTAACGTAAGGGGAAAGAGTGGGCGGTGGGTTTAGGACCTTGAGTCAGCCAGTCAGAGCATTAGCTCCCAGACTGGAGAGCCTGCGTCCACCTCGGTCCTACATGGTTGAAGGAGAGGACAAGTTACCTCACATGCACACACGTACAAGAGCAAGAGCAGGCAGGACTTGGTGATTCAGTTGCATCTGAAGGTCAGGAAAAGGGTGGATCAGGACTCTGGTGGTGGGAATGGTAACTGGGTGATTGATGGCTTCTTGGAACTCCTTTCTCAGAAGACTTACACACAGATACAGTAGTAAGGGTTAGGGCTAACTAGTTGTGTGAAAATGTAGAAATCATCTGAACCCTTGAGGGTTTCTCTCCCATTTGGAGCACTTTGACTTCTGTTAGTATAGAGGCTTCTCATCCTTTTTGCCCTTTGTATCCTGATTTGGCCTCAGAGCCCAAAACGCCACCCAGTAACCTCAGAGGTCCTCTGTGCAAGGCACTCCTATGGATTTTAAATGTCCACTCAGTACCACAGTAAACTATGCAATGTCAGGCCCAACAGTTAGATTCCAGTTTCTACGAAGACTAGAATAGAACTTTTATTCTAGTTTTACTAAAAAGTTGTGGGTGGGCTGGAGAGATGGCTCAGTGGCTAAGAGCACTGGCTGCTCTTCCAGAGGTCCTGAGTTCAATTCCTGGCAACCACATGGTAGGTGAGAACCATCTGTAATGGGATCCAGTGCTCTCTTCTGGTGTGTCTGAAGACAGCTACAGTGTACTCATATAAATAAAATTAATTAACTTTTTAAAAAATTCATGGGCAAGATAGGAGTGTATGTTTGTATTGAGACAATCTCATTATGTAGTCTTGGCTGGCCTTGAACTCTCTAAGCCAGGCTGGCCTGCAGTTCACAAAGATCATCTGACTCTGCTTTCTGAGTGCTGTGACAAAGACTTGTATCACCACACCTAGTATAAAATAGGGATTTTCCCTGCCTGTTTAGCAGTGCTGGGATTGAACCCAGAACCTTGTAAGGGCTAGTCACATGTTCTTCCATTCAGCTGCATGTGTCCTGCCCTACCGTGTCCTGTTCTCTCCCCACTCTCACCCCCACTTTGGGTTCTGAGATCATTCAAGTAGCCCAGGTAGTCAATGCTTCTGTCTCAGCCGCTCAAGTGCTAGGATTACAGGCTCACACCACAGTTCCTGCCAATTCTTTGTGATTCTGTTCTTGGTCTTAGGATAACATACCTAGGAAAAAAGTTAAGGTGCTAAGGACTTCCTTTCACCCAGGCACAGACATCCTCATCTGCAGGCTCACGTTTCAAAACTGAGTTTTAGTATTTTTGGCTTGCTGTATTTTGTCTTGCCTTCTGCTTTAAGTATTTTTTCTCTCCCCTGTAGTCTCGGCCACCTGTGACCACCTCCAGTACAATCCCTCCTGCTGTAGTAGCAACAGTCTCAGCCACCAGAGCACAGTCTCCCGTCATCACTACGACAGCGGCACACGCGGCTGACTCAGCGCTCAGGTATGGGGCCTCAAGTCATTTCCCTCTCCTTTTGCTTTATTGCACTTTGTAATTAAATGCTCTTTTCTAAATTGAATTCTAGATCGGGGCTTCTTAAACTTTTTCTCCCAAGAAATTTCACATGACCCTGGATATATAGGTATATAAAATAAGTGCACACACCAAACATTTACTGATAATAAGTCATAAAGAAATGTATTTTATGGTACTGGCAAGATAGCTCAGCAGTTAAGAGTATTTGTTGTCAATGAATGAATCAATGACTGAATCATTCTTTCAGAGGACCTCAATCTAGCTCCCAGCACAAACATTGGACAGTTCAACCCCAAAAGTAATTCCAACTCTTGGGGCCCTAATTCCTCTTCTGACCTCAAGGGTACATATACAATAAAAATAAATCTTAAAAAAAAAAAAAAGGAAATGTATTTTAAAACAACTCTTTAGTATATACATAATAGTTTTATCATTTATTACAGATGAATGGGAGTTTCCACAACAATGAGGTGGATATGCTGTTTATTTTACCTAATTAACTCTTGGCTCAGTACACCTTAGCTGACACAGAGCCTTTTCAGCATTTCACATAGTTGGTTGATGTTTTGATTTTATACTTGTCAGTACATATTTATGTAATATGTACTACAAAATGCCTTAAAATTTTATGACTATTTGCAAAATTGTTAGAAATTCTATTCTAATGTCATAATTTTTAACTATAAATCATTTAATAACTTTTATCATAAAATTCAAATCAGGAACTCAAATTTTTATGTTTGTTTTGGTTTTGTAGGTTTTTATGTTTGTTTCGTGGCTATAAATGTTTGCCCACATGTATGTATGTGCACCACATGCATGCCTAATATTTATGGTAGTCAGAAGAGGGCATTGGATTCCCTGGGACCCACAACATTGTGGGTGGTTATGAGCTAGCTACCATGTGGGTCCTGGGAACTGAACCTTTGCAAGAGTGGGCAGTGTTTGTAACTGTTGAGCCATTTCTCCAGCCCCTCTATTTGTTTTTCATTAGCACATAAGGTAGTAGGATTCTGTATGGCTGTTTCCACACACGTGTGTGTCTCTGATGGATGAGCTGCACCACAGCATGTGGAGATCAGAGGGCAACCTCAGTGTCTGTCCTAACCTTCTACTTTGTCGGGTACAAGGGCTCTTATTTTTTTCTCAGCATATAGCAGGCTAGCAGTGATCTTCCAGGCATCCTCCTGCCTCAGCCTCCCATCTCTGTAGGAGCTCTGGATTCCAGTCAGTCAGGCCTCATCTTCTGCTTTGATGTGGGTTCTGGGGATTCAAACTTGGCTTCTCGAGCTTGCACAGGAAGTGCTTTTTTTTTTCTTCAAAGATTTATTTATTATTATATCTAAGTACACTGTAGCTGTCTTCAGATGTACCAGAAGAGGGCATCAGATCTCATTGCGGATGGTTGTGAGCCACCATGTGGTTGCTGGGATTTGAACTCGGGACCTTTCAGAAGAGCAGACGGTGCTCTTAACCACTGAGCCATCTCTCCAGCCCCCTAGGAAGTGCTTTTATCCTGACAGATTTCCCTAGCCTTGCCTTGGTTGTAGGTCCCTTCCTCTACTCTTTCCTAGCGCCCCCCCCCCCACCATCCCTCCCCATCCTCTCCTGGCCTGATTAGTTTCTTTCCATATTAAGTCACATGTGTTCCATTGCCCCTCCTCACTCTTTTCAAGGTCTATACTTATACACACACATGCATACATGAATACTACATATATATATACATCCATAAAAATGAAAAACAAGGTTTTGCAATTGAGAGTTTACCTGTTGGTTGAGTCTAGATTGCCTCACTTAATTTCCAGATCCATGAGGTGTCTTGCAGATTTCATTGTTATTACTAATAAAATTCCACGTGTGTGTGCACCACATTTTTGTTGCCCATTTTTCTGTTAATGGCATCTAAGCTGACTCTTGGCTCCTTACTGCTGCGAGTAGAACAACAGTAAACATGGGAATACCAGTATCTCTGTGATAGGACAGGGGTCTTGGGAATATGCCTGGAGCGGTTTACCTGGGTCTCACGGTAGTTGTACATTTTATTTCTTTGAGAAACCTCTACCCTTCTTTATTCAAGTTTACATGTCTGTCATCAGTAAATGGGGGTTCCCCTTTACCCACATCCTCGTTAACAGTTGTTTTCTTTCTTATGTATATTACATTTACTTATTTTATGGATTTATGTGGCCGTGTCTATGCCAAGATAGACTTGATGAAGTCAGAAGGCAGCTCTTATGAGTCTCCTGGCTCCTTCTACCATGAAGGTCCCAGAAATGGACCTCAGATCCTGAGGCTTGGCAGAAGGCACATTTACCCCGAGCTGTCTTGCTGGTCCATTTGTTTTCTTGACAATGATCATTCTGACTGGGGTAAAATGGAATCTGCAGTTTTAATTTGTATTTCCTTGATAGTCATTTCTGTTTCTTCTGAGAACTGTCTGTTCATTTATTAGGCCATTTATATATTGGAAGTTTTATTCTGTTTGCTCTTTACTATTTGTAGTTCCTTATATATTTTGTATATTAGTACCATATTAATATATAACTGACAAAAATGATATATAAATAGAGATAATGTAAAACATAAATTATATATAAGTATATATAAATAAAATATATAAACATGTAATATGTAAATATATACCTGACAAAAATTTCTGCCACCCCCTATCTGACAAATGTTCCTTGTGCAATATAGAAACTTTTTAATATCTAATGGCTTTGGGCAAGTCTTGAGGTTATCAAACTGCAATTTTCAAATCAGGCACTTTCACACAGTATACTAAAGAGACATCCTGATTTGATACTTAGATGCTAAGGAATGGTAAGAAAGTATTTAAAATCTTCATTTTTCATAATTAAAGTATGTTTCTGTAAGAGTAGTACTTTGTCCAGTAAAACAGTGCAGTTCTCAACACACTTCCTTGGATCTGAGCCAAGGTATTTCAGGCCTTGTTCATTGCTGTTGCCTGGAGGTACCACATTGTAGTGCAAAGGGAAAGTGCTGTGGTTCAGAGAGGCTAAAGGGGGAGTGTTCTCAGGGAGAGTGAACATCCATCTTCACTGAAGGAAGTCTAAATTAAAAAAAAAAAAAAAATGGAAGATACAATGTTTTTTTTTTTTTTTACTGCAGACAAGTTTCCAATTCAGTAGGTCCAGTGGGATGGTTGGGTATCTGAATGAAGAATGTGTGGAAAGGCTAGGTGCCGTGCCGTGCTCCTGTTGTCTCAAATAGCCACCGGGTTAAGATAGAGATCACTTGAGTCCAGGAGTTTGCGACTAATCTAGGTAACACAGGGACCAGTTTTTAAAAAAAACCACTGAGCCATAGAGGTTAAATCTGGTTGATGAGGGATCAGTGTAGAACCTTTTTGTTAGTGAATATTTGGATAATTTCATATTTATTTTTAATGTTTCTCAGTATGTGTGTCTGTGTGTAGGTATGTGCACATGCTTGTGTAGGTACCTGCAGAGGCCAGTAGTGTCAGGTACCCCTGGAGGTGGAGTTTCAGCTAGTGCTTCCACATGATACTGTGCTAAGACCTGAGTCCTGGAAGAACATCATATGATCTTAACCACTGAGCTATGACTTTAGTCCTGAATTTTCCTTTTTTCTGTGAAGTAACTATGATTATTGTCGGTGGGTGGATGAAGAGATCCCTGTGATAGAAGTCATGAACTTCCAGTTTATTAACATGTGGGCTGCGTCTTGAGTATATCCAGGATGATTGAAATGAAGAGGCCTAGAATACAACTAGAAATTTTTAGTTGCGATGCAGTGCTTAGCACTTCTGTTCCTACTGCCTGAGGTAGTGTTCTCTGGCTGTGATGAGAACCATAACCAAGGTGACTCATTGGTGGCTTACTGACAGGGTCAGAGGCTTTGGTCATTGCCCTCATAGCGGGAAGCATGGCAGCACACATGCAGAACTGGTGCTGGTGGAGCAGAGAGACAGACAGACAGAGACTCTGAGACTGACTGACTCTGATCTGGGTATGGGCTTTTGAAACCTCCCTGATTCTTAGTTCTCTCTACTAAGACACGTATTTTGTGGTGAGAAAATATATTGCCTAAGAGATACAGAAACAACTGCCCAGCATAAAATGTTTTATTGTTTTTTGTTTTTTTTTAAGATTTATTTATTTTATTTATGTGAGTACACTATAGCTGTCTTCAGATACACCAGAAGAGGGCATTGGATCCCTTTACAGATGGTTGTGAGCCACCATGTGGTTGCTGGGAATTGAACTCAGGACCTCTGGAAGAGCAATCAGTGCTCTTAACCACTGAACCATCTCTCCAGCTCTATTGCTTTATTTTTATATTAGCTATAATTTTTATTACATTCAAGTGATATGATGACATTTGACTTGGATGTACAATGAAAACGAGGTGTAGGGCCTTGTTTTTAAGTCATGTTAGTAAAGTACCTTCCCCTGAGTATTTCAGAACAATGGCCCTTGGTCTTGCCAAATGAGTGTTGAGTATTCAGTCACACAGGCTTTTGAGTATTCTTTTATATTAGGCACTGCTCTTGGCATGTAATTTCCTGGTAAATTACACAGGAAAAAAACTTAGTTATTGGGGGCTTTTTCGACTTGCATCTATAATTATAATAAATTCCTAATACTCAGTTTCTTTGTAATCTGGAGATAACAAGTATAAACAGACCAATTTCTATGAAAAAAGTAGAAGAAAAAATTCAGTGCACTATCTCTCAGACAAGTGCCAGGCCTGTGTGGTTCCCTAGAATTCTCCCAAACTCTCAAGATAAACCAATATAATGAACATGGTTAACATGTTGTGAAATTCTGGAGAAAAGAGGTGGGGAGGCTTCCTCCAGTGATAAGTACATTCAGTAATGTATTTCCATCCTTTAACCAATTTCTTTCCTCTAATTTCACTTGATTGATAAAATTTATCTTTCTTCAAAAAAACAACCATATGTGTGTTTGTGTGTGCACTCATGCCAGAGATGGAGTCCAGGGCTTAAGCCTGCCTCACACACTCTCCTAGTGATTGATTCTCCAGCTCTAAAAGATCTCTTCTCAATGGAGGAGCAACACTGTGGCTCTTCATGTGCTCGGATTTCATTTCCTAGCTACTTCAGTTGCTCTACTCTTTTCTATGTTCTGGCTGATTTTCTGTATTTATGTACTATTTCTGTATTCTTTCTCTGAGTACTTCAGTAACACCATCCCTAATATATGATTTGTTGTGATTCATTTTTAAATATAATATACCTTTTCAATCTGTAGCATACAGTGTTACTTATAAAAAGTGTTCTTAGTTAGGCATGGTGGTGCACACCTTAGATCCCAGCACTCAAAATACAGAGAAAGGAGGACCTCTATAAATTTGAGGCCAGCCTGGTCTACAGATGGAGAGATCTAGGACAACCAGATCTGCAGAGAAACCCTTTCTTGGGAAGAAAATAAAAAAGTTTTCCTGAATTCTTTCTATATTATTTCTACTCCATTTTATTTAGGAAGTGGTGCCCAATTATCTCTATATTGTCACTTTTTAAGTAGCTTTTTCTCTTTAAGGTATGCTCATGATCCTCTTTGGTTTGGTTTGGTTTGGTTTGGTTTGGTTTGGTTTGGTTTGGTTCTTTAAGATAGTTTTACTGTATAGATTTTGGCTAGCCTGAAACTCATAGAGATCTGCCTGCCTCTGCCTCCTGAGGATTGAAGGTACTGACACCATACTGGGCCTCATTCGTTTTGTAACTGTTTTGTTTGAGATACTTTTCTTGCTGTGTTGTTTCAGCTCAAGAGTTTTTTAGCCTCAGCCCGTTCAGCCCAAAGCTCAAACCACAAGCGTGCACAATTGTTCCTTCCTGTGTTTACTACAGCATTGGTTCCCATGTTAACCTCTTAATCATGCCATCTTTCCTGAAATAACTGGGCAGGTATCTCCTGCTTCTGTCTTGAACCCTGAGCATTGGTTTTTGTCTCCTTCCTGTGGGCATGTTGTCTTGTTTTTGTTTCATAGATGCAGTTACTTCCATGAGTTTCAGTAGATTGAGATTTCCTAAGAGCGCACGCGCGCGCGCGCGCGCGCGCGCACACACACACTTCTGATCCTTCCCCCAACCTCCCTCTTTCCTCATTCTGTAGGCTCCATACTGACCTGGAATTTACTAAGCTGCTATGCTGTCCTGGAATGGTGTGAGCCACCATGTCTGGCTTTGAGTTTTCATTTTTTATTTAATTTTGCTTGTTCTAAATGAATCATCTGTAATTTGTTCTTTTTATAGCCAAGGCAATAAATACACTGAGTTGAAGACCCAGCGTCCTATGTCAGTTTTCTTGGCCACTACTTCTGTCCTGCAGTTAAAGATGGGCCGCTCGAATTAAAAAAGTGTCTCTTCCGTGGGTCGCAGCATATTACACGTGGGGCTCACTGACCCATATTTCAATTCCTTGTTTAGCCCTATATCCTTGGCTTCTAGCCCTCGGAACTAGTCCACCTCTGATTTCCCCAGCACAAAGAAGTCAGGAGGCTGAGACAGACAATAGCAATTCCAGAGCTAGCTGAGGGGGTGTAACATGTTTGAAAGCCAGCTAAGCTGCATAGTTAGACTCTGTCTCAAAACAAAAGAAATTTTGATTTCCTCTGTAACTTGGGAGGAGGAAAAAAGTTGACCACTTTATTATTTAATTATAAAGTATCAGAGAACTTATTAGCAAGTTATAGAGCAGTTTCTACCTGGATGGCCTCATTTGTCGACAATGCGTTTAGCAGAGGTTTTCACCAAAGACTTGATGGATGTTCCATTTACTCGCTGTGTCTTAAAACCCCCAACGCCCCCTCCCCCATTTGTCCCAGAAGTTGCCTCTCTTCTGTCTTGTTTTTCCCCCACTGTTCTTTTGGTAACTATTAATCTTTGAGTACTTCTTTTTGATAGGTAATAGCACAAGCTCATGCTCACTTTCTCTGCTGCTCTGGTTTTGAAAATAGCAGTTTTTCCAGACATGCTGTGTTCTAGTGAAAACTAACATTCAAATCTAAGGACTAGGTGCTCATTGTTCTAGAATGGCATTCCTTTGAGTCCTTTTCTGTGAATCAAGATTTTCAAGTGAAATATATGTTTTTCCTTTCTTAGATTTAAAAAAATAAAAAGGTGTGTGTGTCTGTAGGTAGAGATGCCCACATACATACAGAGAGAGTAAGACAACCTTGACTGTCAGTCAGTCTGCAGGTACTGTCCATCTTTCATTTGAGATGGGGTCTCTCATTAGCCTACAACGCCATCACATAGGCCAGGCTAGCTGGCCTTTTATGTCTCCCTGGATCCACCTATCTGCCTCCAACCATCACTTGGGTCATTGGGACGTGAACTCGTACTCTTGTGTATGCAAGGCGAACGCTTTACCAACTGAGCCATTTTCTGGCTTGCTTTCTTAGATTTCATGTATATGTATCTTTTTCTTAGACTAAAAATGTTGCTTCCTTAAAAGTACTAGCATAAGTACTTGTTCTTCATCATCATATGATAATCCATGATACACTAAATCAAAGCTGGGAGTCTTATTGTAACTTAGTCCTTTATAGATTATTGCTGCCAATAGATCACTGAATTAGCTCAGTGAAAAGCTCTCTCTGTTCTCAGACTACATCCCACTAACAAGTCACTTAAAAGTGATTCTTTTCTCTGTGAGATGCAGTACCAGCATCTTTTAAAAAATTACTATATTTTATTTGTATGTTCATACATATGTGCTCATTCACATACGTGTCGTGGCACACATGGAAATTAGAGGACAACTTGAAGGAGTCCTCTCATTCTACTATGGGAATCCTGTGTATCTAACTCGGACCCCCAGAACAATAACACTATTTTTATCTAATGCAAATTTTCAGTTTCCTCGTGTTTCTTCCCCTTTGCCATGTAAGGCAACCGACTTCTTTGGTACATTCTTACAGTTTATTATAATTTAACATAAAGCTAGTTTTGCTTGTCTGAAATTGTTCAAAGCCAAAGCTTCATAAACACGGCCTTGTAAATCTCCCTGTTTCCTCCACACTGCCATCTGCTCTTGGCAGGCTACGTCTCCTGTCTCCGTACTTGATATCTGAGTGGTTCCAAAAGGGGAGAGCATAAAAGGCTACGTAAGAAGCATTTACTTTCTCAGTTCTCAGTTACCAGCTTGCTTTGTCTCGTTCTCTTTACCATTTTTTTTTTTTTTAGTATGAGTTCTATTTTGTTTTATTTTTCTCCTGGAGGGTAATTTTTCAGTGCTTAAGAAATGCGGTGGTACCAGCAGGTCTAAATTGGGATGTGACTATTCACACTTTGAGCTTCATAAATTTGATTCCCAACCACATGGTTGTGAATAGCACAGTTCATACAGCATTGTCTGTTCAAGCAGCTTGGAAAGCTCATGGCATTACATATGCTCACTCTGGAAATGGTGCTGGCACCAGACACCAGTGTTTTCTCTGTTGTCTTGGAAGTCCTTTTTTTTCCTCCTTAAAGATTGGTTTATTTTTTTCTGGCCTCTGCTGGGCACTGCACGCATGTGGTGCACAGATATACATGCAGCGGCAATACACATAAAACAAAATCCTAAAACATACATATACAATATATATATATAAACAAAACAACAAAGCACCTACTATATTTTCCTAGTAATAGTGGGTATTCCCGGCACCCAGGAGGCAGAGGTGAATTTGGAGTGTTATGATCTCCTCCCTCAACCTCCCACATGCTGGGATTCTAGCCATGAACCACCACTCTATCTCTGAATGGGAAATATTTGTTAGATTTTGATTCTTTACAGTTCGAGGCTGGCTTCAAACAGGCCCTTGTCTCCCCAGTTACTGGGTTGTAAATATGCTAAACTGTAATCATGCATTCCTTCTTGTTTTCGTTATGTTTGTTTAACCCAAATGACTGAGTTCTTAAGACAGTTTGAACTCCTAATCTTCACGCCTTCCCCTCCACATGCTAGGATTGTACATGTGTGCTGTCACTGCCTGCCTCCCTTCTTAAGAGTGAGAATGAGTTGAAGGTGGTGGTCTGCCTCTGTGATGGCAGCACTGGGAAAGCTGCGGCAGGAGCCTAGGAACTCCATCCAAATGATGACGACGGAGAGGGAGAAGAGGCAGGCTTTATAGGTGTTTATTGTCTATGTGTGTTTATGTGTCGTGTGTGCCACAGTGCATGGACAGAGATAGAGGACAGCTTGGCGGAGTAGATTCTCTC
This sequence comes from Mus minutoides, assembly GCA_902729485.2. Classification (NCBI taxonomy): domain Eukaryota; kingdom Metazoa; phylum Chordata; class Mammalia; order Rodentia; family Muridae; genus Mus; species Mus minutoides. The sequence goes on from LR749617.1 coordinate 1,603,284, forward strand.
TTTCCACTATGTGGGTCCCTCACTGCCAAACGTCTTTGATTCATTCAGTATTTATCCTAGTAGCCCATGAGGTATAGATCCAAATTTTTCTCCTCAAATAGCTACATAATCTCTAAATATGCTTGTTTGTTTGTTTGTTTGTTTGTTCTTTTGCTTATGAGGCGGGGTCTTAGTGTACCGTTTCTCAGACTGGTCTGGAACTCCTGGGCACGAATGATCCTTGTGAATCCTGTGCCTCAGTTCTTGAGGCAAAGAATTATGATGCACCCCACCACACTACTCAGTGCAATGCATATAAGCCCCTCCCCTTTCTTTAAGAAGCCAGCGTGAGTCTCTGCCGTCCTCACTTTTGTAGCTTACTCCCAGTGAGTGCCGCGCAGTGTGCACTTGCATCCCTTTCCCTGGTCAGCCAGAACCACAAGTGTGTATCTCAGTGAGGTTATTCCACTGAGTGCATAAGTTATAAAACTAGGGAAAGGTCAGGACTTCAAGTGTCTGTGCAGGCCAGTCAGAGGTATTTGTAATCTTTCCTTAGGAAACTTGTCAAAAATTCATAACATGAGAACTTCATTGTTTGTCTTTGGAATTCTCCACAACAAATTGTGATTGGTATAAATATGTTCTTTCAAATGTCACCAAGTATGAGACAATACATCCAAAATCCTCAAACTTAGAAGGCAAAGATGTCAAGTTCAAGACCAGTCTGGGTAACAAAGTAGACCCTGATTTAAAAGGCCAAGGCCTTAGATATAAGTAGTGATAAAGCCCTTGTTAGCACACTCAAGAATCCCTTGGGTTCCTTCTTCAGCATTATGGGGGAAAATGGTGGGCCAGAAAAGTGGTTCTAACCCTCATACCCTGAGCTTAATCCCAGAACCCACACAGTAGAAGAAGAACAACAACTACAAATTATCCTCTGATCTCCACATATACTTTGTTCATGTGTGTGCCTACATACACACATAAATAAATGCAAAAGAAATTCTTACAAGTGTTAACTTCATCATGACTATGAGATAATTTATACATTTTTGGGGTATATATTGCTACCTTTTGAAGCAAGATGGCAACCAGCCACAAGAAAAAAACCCAAGGGCCATATATTATTGTTTTAACTAAAAATTAAAGTAATTTGTATGATCCTAAGGACAAGATGCCTTCTTTGACTACCTGTGTTGTGTCTGTGGAGAACTTATGAGTTACATGGTCCCACTTTCCCCACAGTCGGCCCACTTTATCTATCCAGCATCCACCATCTGCAGCCATTAGTATCCAGCGTCCTGCACAGTCTCGAGATGTGACAACAAGAATCACGCTACCTTCTCATCCTGCGTTAGGGACTCCAAAACAGCAGCTCCATACAATGGCTCAGGTAAGAGCTGACACCACCTGTGGGATAACTAGAACCATGCTGACTTGGTAGGTAAAGGGGCCTGCCAGTGTCCCGTGAGTCAGCACTGTTAGACTGGAGACTAGGAAAGATTCTTGTGGATAACTGTGTTTATGGGGTCCCGTGAGTCAGCACTTTTAGACTGGAGAGACTAGGAAAGGTTCTTGTGGATAACTGTGCTATGGGTCCCCTCACAGAAAACCATCTTTAGTACTGGCACACCAGTGGCTGCAGCTACAGTAGCACCTATTCTGGCAACCAACACACTTCCTTCAACAACCACAGCTGGTAAGTCAGTGATCCTTCTGTCAGTACACCAGGCAGAAAGGAGGCAATCGCTTTGCATTTTTCACCTGCAGAGGAAAACTCTCTTTCCCCAAGAGCTTCCCCAAGGATTTAAAGAGTCTGTAACATGTACAGGAAAACTGCTGTTAAGGATTTTTTTTACCCTCTTTTCAGGATCTGTGTCGCACACACAAGCTCCCACAAGTACAATTGTTACCATGACAATGCCCTCCCATTCATCCCATGCTACTGCTGTGACCACTTCAAATATCCCAGTTGGTAAGTGTTGGACATGTCGCACAAAAGCCTTTGAGGAATTTGCAGCCCATGTGACCAGGCCTTCATGTCAAAGGTGGTAGGGTTGTTTCCTTATTGTTGATTTTCAAAGCGACTCTGAATCGGACTTTGTGTGCTTTTTGTGTGTGTGTGTGTGTGTGTGTGTGTGTGTGTGTGTGTGTGCTCAGTATACATGCATACCACCTCACTTTTTTGAAACAGTATCAATCACTGAACCTAGGGCTTTCTATTTTGACTAGGCTAATTGGCCAGTGAGCCCTAGGAATTTGCTCATTTCTGTCTGTTGAGATTACAGGCACAAGGTGCTATGCCCACCTTTTTTTCCCATGGTTTCTAAACCTAGTCTCAGGTCTGCATCCTTCACAGCAAACCCGTTACCAAGTGAACCATCTCTCCCAGCCTCCAGAGTTAGACTTTTATTTATTTTTTTATCCTAATGGAGTTTATTGAAATCACTGGTTATAGCTTAGCCCTTTCATTTTCACAGCATCATAACCAGTCTAGTTTGCTTCTGCACTATCTGTTGTTTTTAGTAATTTTTAAGTTTTGAGATTAAAGTATTTCTTTTTCTCCTTCCCATTCCTCCTTCCAGCCCCCCCCCCCATGCACGCTCCCCTTCCTCTTTGAAATTCATGGCCTCTTTTTAAATTATTGTTATATATACGTATATAAATATTGTTACACAGACATATTCCTAAATACAACCTGCTCTGTTCATATGTTACCAGTGTGTATATGATCTCAGGGCTGGCCACTTGGTACTGGATAACTAATGGTGGCCGGGCAGCTCTTTCCAGGGAATATCATTTTACCTACTCTCAGCTTTCCCCAGTTATCAGTAATGGACCTTAAGTCCAACTAAAGAGCTTTTGCCTGCTACCTGTGTGTAATGCTACATATGTGTACCATTAATGCACCCTTAGGGTTATCATGCCATGCTGGTCATTGTTGTGGGTCACATATGTCATAGCTGGGTAGGACAATTCTTTGCTTTTTTGACTGGAGACTTAGGGTACCATGAAAGCTACCTCTCATGGAGGAAACTTTCAGGTCAGACCCAGCATAAGTCCTCTGTGCTCTGTGTCTAAAGTATGTGGAGCTTCTGAAATAGACTTTTCACTTGTAGGGTGCAACCAAGGACTTCAGAGATAGCCTATGCTTCACAAGTCTTTAGACAACCCTCACCAACAAAGACAGACTGGTGTTGAGAATTTTGTTGGATAGTGGGGAAAGCATTGTCAGCCCAGATGGGAAATTTTCGTTTCAATTGTGTGTGTGTGTGTGTGTGTGTGTGTGTGTGTGTGTGTGTGTGTGTGTTAGACTTACAGATCTTATATATAGTTTTAGGTAGACAGATAGTAATTAACTTTCACATATCTTCAGCTGTTATTCTACTCTCCTCCCTCCTTCAGTATTTATCTCCTTCCCACTTCCTAATATAATTGATCCTCCATTTTCCTCTTTTCCCTCAAGTCACTTGGCCCAAGCTATTCCCTCTATTGTTTCTTCCTAATCCCATGGTCTCTCTTTACTTTGCTAGCTTCCATTTTGGAACTACAGGTTATATACATGTACGTTCACACCTGAAGACTTAGACCTGGGAACCACATTGCCGTGCATGCAATATTGGCCTTTCTGGGTCTGTGTTTCCTCACTCGGTATGGTATGTTCTTGTTCCACCCATTTACCTGAAAATTCCATGATCACATTTTTCTTCACACTAGTGAATAGTATTCAGTGTGTAGACATACCGCATTTTCATGATTCCTTCAGCAGTTGAAGGACAACTAGGTTATTTACATTTCTTGAGAGTGGCAGTGAACTACATGACAGAGCATGCGTGCATCTTCAGAGTAGGATGTCAAGGCGTTTGGACATGTGTCAAGGTGTGCTGTAGCAGAGTCCTATGGTAGATTTACTTTTAGCTTTTTGAGAGTTCTCCACATGCCTTTCTAAAATAGCTGGACCAGTTTGCAGTCCCACCAACAGTCTAAGAGTTCTCTTTCCCTAAATCCTCTCCATTGTGTTATTGTTAATATTTGCCATTTTGCCTGGGGTAAGATGAAATCTCAAAAGTTGTTTTGATTTTGTATTTCCCAAGTTGCTAGAGACAATGAACATATTTTTGAGATTTTCTTTAGCCATCTTTAATTCTTTAGAGAATTCTGTTTAGATCCCAAGCTCATTTTCTTAAATGAGTTGTCTGTCTGTTTTTCTTTTTCTTTTTTTATCCTTTTCCTTTAGGCTTTATATATTCTGGATAGTAATGTTCTGTCAGATGAATATTTGGCAAATATTCTCTCCCATTCTGTGGACATCCTCTTCACCTGGTTGGTCATTTCTTTATATGTTCAGAAGCTGTCCCATGTGTCAGTTGTTGGCCTCAGTTCCTAGACAAATGTAACTTTATTCAGAAAGTTCTTTCCTAAACCTGTATCCTATAGAACCTGTCTGTTAGCTGAGAGTTTCAAGTTTTACCCTTAGGTCTTTGATCCATTTGGAATTGTCTTTTTGTGAAAGATGGTAGATAATTTCATTCTTCTAATATGAACATCCATTTGTCCCAGCACCATTTTTGGAAGACTATCCTTTCCGGTGTATGTGTTAGCATTTTATATTGGATGGCTGTAGAACATGTCCTCATGTCCTCTTCTTCAGCTTTCTCTATTGGTCTCCGTATCTGTTTCTATTCATCACTGTGGCTCTGTAATGTGTCTTGAGCTTTAGAATGGTGATCCCTCCAGTCCAGACCAGGGTGGTGGTTCTATTTTATTCAGGATTGTTTTGGATATCTGGGGTCTTTTATAGTTCCAAATGAATTTTAGAGTAGGGTTTTATTGGTTGGTTGGTTTTGGTTTTTTTGTTTGTTTGTTTGTTTTGTCTTTTCCTATTCCTCTGAAGAATGAGATGGGGATTTTGATTGGGATTTTACTGAATCTGTAAATGACTTTCAGTAGAATGACATTTTAACCATATTAATCATACCAATCCATGTACATAGGACATCTTTACATGTTGTAGTTTCTCGATATTTAACATTTTCGTTGTCTGGGTCTTTCTACCTCCTTGATTAGTTTTATTCCTAGATACTTTATTCTCTTTGAAACTATTGGGAATGAGAGTATGTTCATGAGCTCTTTCTCTATATGCTTGTTGATGGTTGCTATAGTCTGGGGTTCACTGATTCGCCAGTGTGACCATGAATAAATTTTATTTTAAAAAGGCTTGTATTCAAAGAAGAGAATTCGGATTTTCTAAATGTGGCATCTAACCACCTCAAGAAGGGGTTTATAAAGGCAAAGAACACGAAGTCACATTCTCTTCTCCTGCAAGCAGAAGCTCATCTTGGGCAAAGCAAGCTTTTGCTTACAGAATCAGAAGCAGGTTGGCCTTGTGACCCATCACCTTTCATAAAACACAGTATAAGACCAGGCAATTATAAAAATCAACCCTTGATGGCACTTAAAATTTGGAAGTCCAATTTTACTTTATAGTTCTCTTAAACCCAGAAAATTTAAACTTTTAAATATTAAGTTAGCCATCAACAAAATGTTAGCTGGTGTATAGAAAAGTTAATGATTTTTTTGCAAATTGATTCTTTGGGGGGTGCGGGGGTGGCTTTGGTTTTGTTTGTTTGTTTGTTTGTTTGTTTGTTTGTTTTTCAAGACAGGGTTTCTCTGTATAGCCCTGGCTATCCTGGAACTCACTCTGTAGACCAGGCTGGCCTCGAACTCAGAAATCCGCCTGCCTCTGCCGCCCGAGTACTGTGATTAAAGGCACAAATTGATTCTTTATCACATTATTGAAATTGTTGATCTTTTCTAGAAGTTTCTTATAGAAGTTTTTGGATCTTTTATGATCTTTTTTGCATCTTTTATGAATCTGCAAAGAAAACATTTCAATTCCTTTCCTCTATGTATACCTTTATTTTCCTTCTCTTGCCTTACTAGTGCTTCAAACACAGTATTGAAAGGGAATGTCTCATTCCTGATTTCAGTGGATTGCTTCAAGGTTTTATTCAGGGTGATGTTGTCTGTAGGTTTCTCAATTTTACTATTTTGTGATGTATCTCATTTAGAAATACCTTCTAGGACTTTTATCATGAAGGCATGTTAAATTGTATCAAAAGCTTTTTCTGTATCTGTTGAGATGATCATGTAATTTTTGTCTTTAAGTCTATTACTATGATTGTTAAATTTACTGACTTGTGTATGTTGAACCATCCCTGCATCTCTGTGATAAAGCCAGCTTGGTCATAATTTTCTTAGTTACTTTTCTTTCACTGTGATAAGACACTATGACCAAGACAATCTATAGAAAAGTTTATTGAAGGCCTATAATTTGAGAAGGTTAGAGACCATAACCATCATGGCAGGGAACATGGCCCCAGATGGGCCAACATGTCACTGGAGCAGTAGCAGAGAGCTCAACATCCCTAGTTGGTAGAGCTGTTTTGGGAACGACTTGGAGTTGTGGCCTTGTTAAAGGTGATGTGTAACTCAGTGCAGATGAGTTCTCCTCCTGTTTCTGTTCCTTTCTGGCTGGCTGTAAGTTGAAAGTCTGGTGGACTTCTGCATGACTCTATCTGGACTGTACTTCTTTAGTTAAAAGTGTTTTTATGATAATTTCCATCTCAGTTTGTATGGGTCTGCTTAGGTTGTTGATCTCTTGTTGGTTATTTCTAAAAATCTATACATTTGTGTTTTCTAACATATTTTGAAAGTATTTCTCTATAACATTTTTAACTTTAGGGGTGTCTTTTGTGATGTCTCTTTGTTCCTTTATGATTCTTTTAATTTGGGTCCCCTCTCTCTTTCTTTTGGATAATTGGGCCAAGGGTCTTGTTTATTTGTCTTGTGTGTGCTTGTTTGTATCTGTTCAGGTGTGTCCTTCTTTAGTTTGGAGGCATTTTCTTCAGTGTCCTTGTTGGCCATGGGTCTGTGTCCTTCTTTAGGTTGGAGACATTTTCTCCAGTGTCCTTGTCGGCCATGGGTCTGTGTCCTTTACCTGGGATTCTTTCCCTTGCCTACTCTCTAGCTCAAACTTTTGGTCTTTTCGTGGTGTCCCAAGTTTTCTGTATGTTCTTTTCCTGGCTTGTTTTGTTTTCATAGTCTTTGCTTGTTTCTTCTAGGTCATCTCTACTTTGTCTTCAAGTTCTGATACTCTGCTTGATTCAGTCTACTTGTAAGACTTTCCTTTGTGTTTTCTAGTTGGGCTGTTTGGAATTTTCAGTTCTATCTTCATCTCACCTTGAGTTGCCAATGTTTCTACTTACTGAATTCATTTCTCAAATGACAGATTTTCTGTCCTCTCTATGAGCCTTGTGTGTGTATTGGGCACTGTGCAGTCATTTTATTCTCTTTAAGGCCATTGAGCTGCTTTTGTCTTCTTTTTCAATTCTTCAATGAAGTTTTTTATGGTTCTTTGACATCCTGGGCCTCATTTTTAGGTAGTTCTCATTTGTGACCATTGCTGTAGGACTGATGAGTTTGGGGTAGATAATACCTTGATCTTGTATATTGTTTGTATTTTTATGATGAGATCTAAGTATGTGGACTTTTTGTTACTTCTCAGTGCTATATGAGCAGAATAGGTTGAGGCAGAACCTAGGATGTGCAGGCCAGGTTAGGCCTTGAGGTTGGATATGGCTTCAGTGGAATAAAGTTAGGTAGACATGGGAACCTGGGCTAACATACATGATATGTATCCTGGTATAAGCCTGGATTTGGGGGTAGATCAGGCCGATGGAGAAGATGCATGCACAAGACAGACAAAGGCCCTGATGAAGGATGTATAGGATCCAACTGGAAAGAAAGGTGGGCTATGTCATGAGAAGGGCCTGTGGGTTGCAGCCAGGTGAGGAGGGGGACTTGTGGAAGGCTAGAGGCAGGAGTGGCAGGACTAGTCCAGGGCACTCGATGTGGGCTGAGGCTTGTTCTAGAGACTTGAAGAGCTTCATGGAGGTGAGGATCAGGCCAACCCACCCAACGGGATCCTGGTGAAGGAGTTCTCCACTGTTATTGTTTAAAGAGTTAGTTGGTTTTGTGTATATAAGTATTTTGCTGACTTGTATATATGTGTACTACTTGAGTGTGTAGTGCCTACAGAGACCAGAAAAGAATGTTGAATCGCCTGCAGTTTGGTTACTGATGGCTGTGAGCCAACATGTGGGTGCTCATAAGTGATGAGCCACTTCAGCCTCTTGAATTTGACTTTTAATTTTAACTTGCCATGTATATTTGGCATTAAGAAATCGGGGAAAAGTGAATGACAGTCTCCTGAATATGCAGATTTTCTTGGACTTGACTAATTATTTTGTATGTCTATATGGCAACAGGAGATGCCTTGGAGGAGTAAGTTCCCTTTTGTCACTATATGAGTGGGTCCCAAAGATCAGGCTTCCAGACAAGTGCCCTTGCTACTGGGCCATCTCACCAACCCAGATTTGACTTCTCATCAAACTGTACTTGAATGTATCCTGTACAGTAAAAAGTTGAAGTTAACTTTGCTGTAGCAGTAGGAAGAATATAAGTTAATCACCCTCAGTTTTCATATGAGTGCTATCCCAAGATGCATTATAACTATCCTCTAATTTCTTCTAAAATCATTGCCATTTTATATCAAAATATTTTGCTGAGGGTGTGTGTGTGTGAGTGTGTGTGTATGTGATATGATTGGGATGTATGTGTGCATGTGCATGTACACACAGATGGTTGTGGAGACTAGAATGAGTTGTTTTCCAAGAGCTATCCACCTTATATTTTGAGCAGGGTTTCTTACTCACCAAGTAGGCTAGGCTAGCTGGCCCAAGAGCCCCAGGCATCCCCCCATTTTTTATCTTCCAAGGGAAGACTGTCTCCGTCTCTCAAGTTCACACCACCATGCTCATTTTTTATACTAATTCTAGAAATCCTCTTGCTTGCACATGGGTGAATTTCTTAAGCCTCTAATTAGTTCAATCTTGAGATCCCCAAAAAGCCAGGCTGAATGTAAAAGGCCTGGTTGGTGAAGGCAAACTGTAGGCATTGATAACTATACTACTCTCCATGTCTGGCTCACCCGCCCATGGTTAGTGATGGGATTGATCCTTTATTGTCTCTAGCTAAGGTGGTGCCCCAGCAGATCACACACACTTCCCCTCGGATCCAGCCGGATTACCCTCCAGAGAGGAGTAGCCTGATTCCCATTTCCGGCCATCGGGCCTCTCCAAATCCTGTGGCTATGGAAACCCGAAGTGACAACAGGTAGGAGGCAATGTCTCAGGTGCCCTCATCTCATGGTATTGTTTTGCTTTCCCTTCTGAAAATAATATACTATCGAATTTTTATTTTATAGAGTTATGAAAGACATTATTCTTCTGGTGGGTATTCTTGTATACATTTCTTGGCTGTGTTAAACTTTGTTTCTGGGTTTGGTGTTTTGTTTTTTGACCATTTTTAGAATATGGGTTGCAAGATCATAACCTTTTTACATAAGTACTTATATTTGTTTCTCCTAAGAGCAGTATATTCTTGTAACAATTACGGATAATTGAAATGATTGTGTAGCTAGCTATTCATTCTCCTTTCTACGCCTTCATCGTCTCATTGACAGGCCAGTTATATTGTAGAAAAGCAGTTTGGCTTTGTCATAGTGTGTCCTCACCACTAGATTGAGGCTGTACATTTTTGGAGTGGTTTTTTGTTGCTGTTTGGGGGGGTTGTTTGTTTGTTTTTTTGTGAACAAGGTTGTTGTTGTCATTGTTGATTTAATAGCTGGGAACTATTCAGAATTGGATATGCAAAGTGGATGCAGTTCAGGGAAACAGTAGACTCAGGTAAGAGGCTTAAGAGCCTGTGTAAAATACGGAGACTGCCAAGTGTGGCAGCACACGCCTTTAACCAGCACTTGGGAGGCAAAGGCAATCAAATCTCTGAGTTTGAGGCCATCTTGGTCTACGTAAAGAATTCCAGGACAGCCAGGATGACGTAGTGAAACCCTGCATCAGTAACAGCAACAACAACTTTGAGACTGTGTCTTTTTATTCAATCATTGTATTTTTTGATAATTCATGGCTGAATTTGCAAAGGACTGACTTTTCTGTTGCATCTTCCATGTCATGGTTGGCTTTCTGAGGTGAAGAAACTTTGCTGTATATATTTATTTATTTGAGTTTTGTTTGTTTGATTTTTAGTCAGTTTGAGCCTGTGAATGTAGTTTTATTAATTAGCAGGCTGGGGATTTAGTTTTATTCATTGCTGACATTTGTGTGGAATGGAAATGCTCTCCTTTGGGATGCCCTTCAGACCATACTTATGGGATGCACCATCTCCCTAGCCCTCCCTTTATCTTTTACCACTCTATCTCTATCCACTGAGCCCAGGAGTCTGCTGTTTTCCAGGGGGCTTTGGATAGTTTGGGGACCAGCATTTCAAACTTTGCTTGGCTTTATCTGTAGATTGTTGGTCCTCCATGCCTTTGCAGCAGGCAAAGGTCAGAAGTGAGTGACATTTGAAGACATGCTGACACTTGCAGTTCAACCCCATTCCATATCTGTATTCCTTTGCCAAGAGTGTAAATCTTTTAGAAATACTTAATGGTTTTACTTAATATATTACTTTAATGACCATCTACCAAGCTAAATGTTCTGATTAGCTCTAAAACTTTATATGTTCTCTTAGATTTCCAAATCAAGCATTTACATTTCATCTACATATAGGCAGGACAATTATCATATACACATTATCTTTTCATTTTTATTTCTTTTTGAAAGTAGCCAGAGTTTTTAATATCGTATTAGTGGGATGGCTCAGCGCTTAGGGTCTGGCTGCTCTTCAGAGGATCTGAGTTCAGTTCCCAGCACCCACATGGCAGCCTGCAACCATCTGTAACTGCACCTCCAGGGAATTTCAGACTACTCATGGTACACATACAAATATGCAGACCAAACACCCACACACATAAGTAAATAAGAATATTAAAGTGCAGTGTTGGTGGAGATGGTGAGCATCCTTGTCTTGTTCCTGCCTGACATGGCATTCTCTTAAAGATTTCATTCCATTCTGTCTGCAGTGCAGCGAATAAAGCCGTCGCCCTATTTTAAGACTTATTTCAAAAAAAAGCCGGGCGTGGTGGTGCACGCCTTTAATCCCAGCAGGGGGGGGGGCGGCAGAGGCAGGCGGATTTCTAAGTTCGAGGCCACCCTGGTCTTCAGACTGAGTTCCAGGACAGCCAGGGCTACACAGAGAAACCCTGTCTCCAAAAACCAAACACCAAAAAAAAAAAAGACTTATTTCATGAAGGATGTGCAATTTTTTAATAAATTTTTAAACTACTTCAAATAGTTGAATTTTTTTTTATTTTTAAATATGTAAAGCCTGAATAGAAATTGTGTTACTCTTTTCTTTCTATGAACAGTTTTGATTGTGAAGGACTTGTTTCTCGGTGTAATTAAATTTTGTGTACAATTCTTTGGTCTAAGTATAGAGTAAAATTTGTTTGTTGTCTTTTCTTATACTTTCCCTGACCATTTTTGATAGCAAGAAAGTATAAAGTTGAAAAAACAAAATAAATCTCATTTCTTATTTTCTGGTATCTGAACTAATTTCTATAATTTAGGTTTGTTTGGGGTTTTGTTTGTTTGTTTTGCATGTTTGATTACATTTTCCAACAAAAACAATATAACTGTCTGGTTTTGAGTGGAGTAGTTCATTGGTTGATTGATTGGCTAGAGAAGGGATCTTGATAAGGTACCCATGGTCATCTCAAAATCTTGGACTTAAATGAACTCCTGGGGTTTTGTCATTTGTTTTGGTAATTGTCTTTCTCAGAAAACATCTGTAAATGTTTTTTGTTGTTGTTGTTGTTGTTTTTAAGATTTATGTATTATATGTAAGTACTCTGTAGCTGTCTTTAGACACACCAGAAGAGGGCATCAGATCTCATTAGGGATTGTTGTGAGCTACCATGTGGTTGTTGGGATTTGAACTCAGGACCTTCAGAAGAGTAGTCAGTGTTCTTAACTGCTAAGCCATCTCCAGCCCCATAAAGTTCTAAAAAGTCATCTACAGAGACTGCTGTGGACATTAATTGACATGGGTACTAATGGTAACCATTTACTTGTTTACAGCTTCTTGGTTTTGTCCTTTGATGTAAGATTTGGCCATAGTTGGGAGAATCTGTGTAGTGTATGCAAGATGTCAAGAGAGTCTGGGGGATAGGATCCTTTGAATGAAGAAAATAACTCTGTTTCATGTAATCTGTGCTGTATTTCTAGACCTTCCGTTCCTGTTCAGTTCCAGTACTTCTTGCCAACTTACCCACCCTCTGCCTACCCACTGGCTGCACACACCTACACCCCCATCACCAGTTCTGTGTCCACTATCCGGCAGTACCCAGGTAGGAGCGCACACTGAAGAAGCTTTTGCACATTGTCACTTTTGTCAGCAGTGAGAAAGAAATTGATCAGAGTATTTCAGTAAGTGAGACTATGATTCTGGCTTCTTGTCAGATTCATATCACGTAAGACTACAAGCGCCTTTAATCAACATTTTTATGATCTGTGAAGGGTAGTTTCTTATTTGTGATATTTGAATAGTTTTAACCTCCCTGAGAATAATCGTGTGCCTTAAAATGATATCATACTTTCTATGGATAAAGTTGTATTCTACAGGTTGGTTTTAAGTCTTGGTATGTTTTAGTTGGCCAACCTGATTTGTAAATACTGATTTATCATATAATCCAGAAAAAGTAAGTGTAGGATTTTGTTTTGTTTTTTGGGGGGGTGGGGTGGGGGGTTGTTTTGGGATTTGGGTTTTGGCTTTTTGAGTCAGTGTTTCTCTTTGTAGCAGTCCTGTCTAGAACTCAAGGTCTTGAGTAGACCAGGCTGCCCTTGAACTCACAGAGATCTGTCTGCCTGTGTCTCCCAAGTACTGGGATTAAAGTTGTACCCCACCATGCCTGGCAATTTTTTTTTTCTTTTTTGTAAGGTTTATTTATGTGTAAGTCTATATACACATGTGTTTTAGTGTCTAGAGAAGTCAAAAGTGTGTCAGATTCCTTTGAGCTGGAGCTGCCAGCATTTATAAGCAGCATGAACATGAGTCAGATAGAGCAGTTGCTAAACCAACTCTCTTCCCTAGGAAAAATTCTTAGCTTTGAGTTTGTATAACTTTTTCCCTAGATCTCAGAAAGCCTTGTCCAGAGTGAGCCAGGTATAGGGTTATTTTATATAGGATAGAATCCTAGCACATGGGAAGCTGAGGGAGGAGGTCCCACCTTCAATATTAGCCTGGATTACATAGTAGCTTCTAGACTTACCTGTGTTACTCCGCATGACCCAGTCAAAAAAAAAAAAAAAAAACAAAAAGAAACAACAACAACAAAAAAAAATGGGATGAGGATGTGGCTCAGTTGGTAGGGCATTTGCCCAGCATACACAGAGCTCCACGTAAATCAAGCTTGGTGGTTTGTGCCAAAATTCTGAACACTGAAGAGCATGGGGAGTCAAAACTTGAAGGTTGTCTACTACATAGCAAGTTTGAGTCCAGCCTGGGATCCTGTCTTTAAAAACCAAAAGCCTGAGCAGATGAGATGGCCCCGTGGGTAAAGGTACTGATGCTAAATTTCCTGCCCTGAGTTTAATCCCCAGGCCCACATATGGTGGTGTCCTCCAGCCACCACATATCCCCATAACACTCCATCATGGGTATGTGTGTGCGGTAGAGTAAGTCTTGGGGGTAGAGAAAAACGGTGGGAGTGGGTTCTTTCCTTCTACCATGTGGGTTTTGGGGGTAGAACTTAATAATCAGGCCTGGCCATAAGTGCCCTTTACCTGCTGAGCCATGTCCTCCCCCTGTTTTTGTTACTTGTATTTTGGGCTGACATGCTGTGCAATGGGAGATGACCCTGGGCTTTTGATCCTCCCCTTCAGTGTGTTGGTATTGCAGACATGAATCACCACACTGAGTTGCTGAGCTGTTTATTAATTTATTTTGTCACTGAGATGGTATTTCTAAATGTTTACTTTGTTATTTGTGTGTAGATATTACATGTTTATGAGCACAGGTGCTCACGGAGGCCAGAAGCTGGCTTCAGGTCTTCTAAAGCTGCAGTTACAGTGGCTTTGAGTCACCAAACAGGGTACTGGGTCAAACTGCTAAGCTGTGTCTCCAGACCCCAGTTTACTACTATTTTTTATTTTTGTTTTTAATGATGGGGGTGGGAGGGTGCCTGTGTTGTGAGTGCTGGTACCCAAGGCGTCCAAATCAGGGCATCAAGTGCATTGGAGTTTTAATGCAGGGGACTGTGAGCCAAATGACATGGGTGCTGGGAAGCAAGCTCACTCGTCTTCAAGAGCAGTGTGTCCTGTTCACCACTGCACCATCTCTGCGGCTCGTCTTCAAGAGCAGTGTGTCCTGTTCACCACTGCACCATCTCTGCGGCTCCCACTTGTATTTTTCAGTGTGGCTACTGGAAAACTGGAAATTGTATGTGACTTTATGTTCCTGTTTGAACATTACTGGTTTCAAATTTTGGGCACTCTAAAATATTTCATAAACTTGGAAATAGTTTCTATCCCTTCCTGGTTATTCCAATAAGAATTCTCTTGTGTGGTTGGGGGTTTTCTCTGGTGTGGTTGGGGGCTGGAGCAGTAGCTCTGTGGTTGAGTGTGCACTGCTCTTACCTGAGGACACAGCCTCATGGGGCAGGCAGCTCATACCTGCCCATAACTCCAGCTTCAGGGGATCCAGTGTTTCTGGCCTCCAAGAGAACCCACATGTATGAGCACATACCCACACAGAGACACACATAATTAGAAGTGCCTTTGACAATATTTCTATCAAATAAAGCAAAGATTTGTGACCTGGTTAACACATGGGTGATTTTAGAAGTTTTTTATTCTTTTAGCACTGTTGTCTAGCTAATATTTGTAATCTGGGAGATTAATTTTAAGACTGACTCTTAAAATGTAATCCAGGCTGACCTAGAATTCACTATGTAACTCAGACTCACCTAGAACTTAGAATAATCCTCCTGCTTCATCCTCCTAAGTACTAAGATTATCAGTATATGCCCAACTTTCTAATTTTATTGTATTCCTGATAATTTTGCAAAAAGAAATTGGTAGGTAATAAAAAAGAAAAACAATTCGGTATACATAGTTTTCTGTAAGGAGTCTAATAGCAGCTGAGTACTGAACCCTGAGCCTTGTTACATGCTAGGTGAAAATGCTCTGCTACTCAGATACACCTCCTACCCCTTCCTCAGTGAGAAAACTGCTCACTTTTCTCTTATGTCTGTGTATCTGGAGCTGACCTTCTGTGTTGTTTTCAGTCTCTGCTCAGGCCCCAAACTCCACAATCACAGCTCAGACTGGCGTCGGTGTGGCATCTACAGTCCACCTGAACCCCATGCAGCTGATGACAGTGGATGCTTCACATGCCCGACATATCCAGGGCATCCAGCCAGCACCCATCAGTACACAGGGAATCCAGCCCGCCCCCATTGGGACATCAGGGATTCAGCCAGCACCAATTGGCACCCAAGGAATCCATTCAGCAGCCCCAATCAACACTCAGGGGCTTCAGCCAGCAACCATGGGTAATCAGCAGCAGCAGCCTGAAGGAAAAACCTCAGGTAAGTTTAACTCTTTGATGGAAGCGGGGGTCTAAAGATACGGGGGCTAACCAAAAGCCAGCCACACAACCTGGGATCAGTCCTCAGCAGAATGAGAAAACCACAGGAACGCTGTCATTTGTGTAAACACAGCACAAAGAAGCGGAGTTTTAAAACAAATACATGGAAGAAGTGTGCCTGGGTTTTATTCTTGGCTCTGCCACTGTCAGGCTTTGTCACCTCAGGTAATTCTTCAGTATTTAGTTTTGCCTTTGTAAGATGAGTTGCTTAGAATTTACTTACAGATTCACATTAAAAAATAGTTTATGTGAGCCCCAAAAGGTGGTGCACACCTTTAAACCCGATGGTTGGGAGGCAGAGGCAGGTAGATTTCTGTGAGATCAAAGGCAGCCTGGTCTACCCCATGGATTCAAGGACAGCTGAGGCTACACAGTGAGATCCTGTCTTTTAAATTTAAAAAAAAAAAAAAAAAAAAAAGCCTGGGCGGGGCGGGGATGAGGTATGGGACGTGTGGGAACAGTTGGAGGGTGGACCGGGAGGGGAGTAAAGTCTGGAGTATTTAAATAAAAAAGATTAAGTAAAAAGAAGGAATACAAAAGGAAAAAAATAAAAGCCTGAGAGATGGCTCACAGCTCTGAGCACTGCTTGCTCTGCCAGAAGATCCAGGCTTAATACCCAGCACCTGTGTAGCAGCTAACAGCCCTGTTAGTTCCGGGGATCCCACCCCCACCTTTTGCCCTTCATGGACAATGCACGCGTGCGCGCGCACACACACACACACACACACACACACACACACACAGAGTTTTTAAGCATATATGCAGTCAAAACTCCTACACACATAAAGTGAGAATACGAATCAATCTTGGGAATAGCATGTGTGAATGTCCTAATCTGCATTTGTGCTCAGTCAGAAGAGCTCTGGGAAAGCTCAAGTTAAAGAGCAGAATTAAAGTACCCAAGGAGCTGAAGGGGTCTTCAACCCTCTAGGTGGAAGAATAACATGAACTAACTAGTACCCCCTGGGCTCGTGTCTCTAGCTGCATATATAGAAGAGGATGGCCTAGTTGGCCATCAGTGGGAAGAGAGGCCCCTTGGTCATGCAGACTTTATATGCCCCAGTACAGGGGAACGCCAGGGCCAAGATGTAGGAGTGGGTGGGTAGGGGAGCAGGGCCAGGAGGCGGGAGGGTATAGGGAACTTTCTGGATAACACTTGAAATGTAAATGAAGAAAATATCTAATAAAAATTGGAAAAAAAAAAAAAGCAGAATTACCTTACAGTGTTCGCATTTCGTTTTTCATTTTCTTCAGAGTTGTATGTAAGCAGCAAAACCTTCGTGTTATCTTAATAATATTATTAATATTATTGATGTTCATGAAAAAATACTAGTAGAAGAATCATATAAAACATTGTGCTTAAAGTATTGATTGTTTAGTTGGGGTTTTTTTCTTAATTTTTTTTCAAAAGAATAAGAGTGCAGTACTATATAGCAAACATAACAATAGTAGGGAGACTAAGGCGGTCATACCTGTAGGATGACAGCCCACCAACACACGTGAGAAAAGTGATAGGTGGTGTTGTAATCTGCGTTGATAGGCTTGCTGATTTTGCAGTGTGCCTTGTAAGCCTAGTGCTGTTTCTTCTCTCGAGAGTAGGGGTTTTTCTAAGGATCAAACGCAAGACTTCCTATGCTAGGCACCCTTACTTGTGGTGAATACCCAATGCCAGGCGTTTCCGTGGTGTTTGTGTCTTGGGTGGCATTTAATAAACGTGCTTCTCTCTCCTGTCCTCACTTGTCTTTCAGCAGTGGTGCTGGCAGATGGAGCTACAATTGTAGCCAACCCTATTAGCAACCCATTCAGTGCTGCTCCAGCGGCAACCACAGTGGTCCAGACACACAGTCAGAGTGCTAGCACCAACACACCAGCCCAGGGCTCTTCTCCCCGGCCCAGCATACTGCGGAAGAAACCTGCCACAGATGGGTGAGTAGCCTCGGAAGTGTACTTGGCATAAATAGTAGATTCTTACATCCAATGCAGGGAACAGCTCAGTTTCGTCTTTACACTTCAAACTATTCTCCAAGGTGTAGAGAGAAGGCGCAGCAGTCACAAGCATGCCCTACTCTTATAGAGGACCTTACAGGTTGCACCAATATAACATTCACAAACATAGCCACAATTCCAGGGGATCTGCTGCTCTCTTCTAGACACTACGAATGTGCGTGGTGCACATGCAAGCAAAACACAGACGTAAATTTTATTTTAAATAAAAATGGTCTCCAAAACAGTTAGTCTCAGGAAACTGCTTCCTGCTCAGACTGGGACATTAAGACTCTCTCAGTCAAGAAACGACCATCCCGAGCATACATCGTAAACTGTGTGCTTTCGGGGTTCTCCCTAGCTCTAGAGCTTTCAGTCTGCTTCTGTTGCTGAAAAGACCATAACCAAAGCAACCTGGGAAGAAAGTGTTCTCTTGGCTTACACAGCACAGCCCATTTTGAAGGAAGTCAGGGCAGGAACACAAGACTGGATGGAGCCTGGCAGCAGGAACTGAAGCAGAGATCATGGAGAAGTGCTGCTTCCTGGCTTGTTCAGCATGCTCTTATACAACCCAGGGGCTCATGGTAAGCCAGCCCTCCCATATCAATCATTAATCAAGAAAATGCAGACTTGCCTGTCGGTCAGTATTATGGCAATTATGGCAAGGTTTTTTTCAGCTGAGGTCCTCTCTTCTTAAATGACTCCAACTTTCGCCAGGTTCACAAAAACACCAAAAAAAAAAAAAAAAGAAAAAGAAAAAAAAAAGTCTAATCCTAAAGCTGTTAATATAGCTTGTAATTAACTCTTTGGATATATCTTGGGGTTTCTTTAATGTGAACCTTGTATATTTTTTTCTCATCAAACATGAATTGTTGCTAAGGACAAGTTTTCAAGCATATTGAGATTCCTTTTTAGTGACAGGCAGTATTGTGTGCTCAGATGATTTCCAGTGTAGGGAAGCCCTGTGCCATAGAGTACAGTGGGTGTGAGCGTTCCTGCTTCCAGGGCCAACGTGTTGCCATCAGCACTGGAATAGCAAACTGCAGGCAGACTTGACTGCCTGGAGTGAGGGCCAGAGGGGCTTAATCATGGACTTGTTTGCATAGATCAGAGTTTCTGGCTTTTTAAATTATGAATACTTTATAAAGTTCTTTTTAAAAGCTCAGTTCAGCCCATGGTGTCACAACCTTAATAAAAACAAAAGACAGGCCTAGAGAGATGGCTCTTCCTGAACTTGCTCTTTACTCTTTTGAGAAAGTGGAAATGGTTGGGAGAATATCCTGCTGGGTGTGGTGGCGCATGCATGCTACCTATGATGGCAAAGGAATCATGAGTAAGGCCAGCCTGGACAGCATTCGAGAGAGACCAAGGCCAAAGAGATGTCTGGGTGGGTAAAGAGCACTTGCCGTAGCCATCTGACCCCCCCACCCCCCAAGATCCCTGGAACCTTTGTAAGAATCTGAATCCTATAGCATGCGTCTGTGAATTCTAAATTCCTACAGTGGAGGTTGGAGGCAGGAAGATGCCTAGAAACTCACAAGCCTGGAGTGTGGGGCAAAGTACACAAGCAAAAGTCCCTGCCTCCACAAGCTGGAAGGTGAGAACTAACTCTTAAAAGTTGTTTTCTGGGGGATGGAGAGATAGCTTAATTGTTAAGAGCACTGGCAGCTCTTCCAGAGGCCATGGGTTCAATTCCCAGCACCCACATGGCAGCTCACGACTGTCTGTAACACCAATTTCAGGGGATCTGACACCCTCACACCAATGCACTTGCACATTTAAAAAAAAAAAAAAAGTTGTTTTCTGGTCTTCACACACAAGCCATGGCATGCATATATGCATGCTCAGACATAACTCTATACAGAAAAGTAAAGGAGAGAGTTTTCACAGCTGCAGCTAGTATTGTTGCCTGTTGTTGGGGTCTGGGAATTGCCACACAAACCATACACCATAATAGTGGACGTCCAGGATCACAAGAAGAAGCAGCCTAATTGTAGCACCAGTCTGTCCTCAGGGCAGGCTTTTTATATGAAAAACCAGGTTCAAAGGTTCGAAGGCAAGCATTGAAGTGGTAAAATATTTGTGGCTAACTAATCAAAGTATTATCAGCCAATCTTTAAGCTGATTGGTCCTGAGTGAGGTAAGGAGGGTGGTGGACAGGTGGTAAACAGGGGAATTTCAGAACATTTGAAATAATCAAATTGAACCAAAATTTTGGGCTTATTAGTAAATATTTTTAGTGTCAGCTATTGGTAATTACTTCTGGGAAGTAGAGTCCAAGAACCTGAAATTAATTTCACCTTATGAGCAGAATGGAGACTGAATACAAAATGGCTGCGGCTAT
Organism: Mus minutoides; assembly: GCA_902729485.2. Classification (NCBI taxonomy): domain Eukaryota; kingdom Metazoa; phylum Chordata; class Mammalia; order Rodentia; family Muridae; genus Mus; species Mus minutoides. The sequence continues at coordinate 1,623,259 of LR749617.1, forward strand.
GTTAAAGGAGCAGGCCTTAACACCTGCCACTCAAAATATCTAGTGCTCCACCGCCCTAATTTTTTTACTCCAGAGAATACTTAGGTCTCCTCTCTGGTGTGCCCACTCCTCTCCTTCATTGCCTGTTCAAGAATGGGGCTGGACAAGGGTTCTTCCTCACTCTTAAATTATCTGTTTTTATTTTGGGGGGAAATATTTGGTTTTTTGGTTTGGAGGCAGGGGGTTAGTGCTGGGACAACACCTTTCACATGCTAGAAGCACTCCAACATTGAGCTGTATGCTAGCGTAGTATATTTATAATTGTAAATTGTATATTGCTATGTTTTTTTAAAAATTTACTGATGGGAGCTGGATGGTAGTGGTGCACACCTTTAATCCCAGCACTCTGGAGGCTGAGGCAAATGGATCTCTGTGAGTTTGAGGACAACCTAGTCTACAAAGTGAATTCTAGGACAGCCAAGGCTACAGGGTGAAACCTTATCTCAAAAACCCTAAAGCAAACAAACAAAAAATCCTCTTGACCCTGTGCTGACCCACTACCTGCCTCTTCCCCTTTCACTCCATGTGAAGTAACTGAGGGGCTGTGTTTGCCTAGTCCATTTCTTCTGCTGTGTGAACATTTTCATTGACAGAAAAGATCCACAGAGACAGCCTTCTGCGTATCAGAATGAATTAAGCTGCCTCCCAAAGGGAGCAAACAGATTATTTCAAGTGTTGCCCGATAAATAGAGTCCTGCACAGCACTGGTTACTTTTGTGGGCATCTACTCAGTATGGCTAGTTTTATATAATGAACGCACATGTATTTATAACTTTCTTATTGCTGTCTAAAATACCACTGTAGGGCTGGGAATAGTTCAGTACTAGAGTTCTGTCTGGCATTTGTGAAGCCTTAGGTTCATTCCTCAGCAACACAAAAATAAATAGTCAAAAAATAAAATATTATAAAAGTGCCATGGTTTGTCTAGATATGTGTCCTGGCTCGGTTTCTATTGCTGTGATTAAACCATGACGAAAAGCAACTTGGGAAGGAAAGAGTAGGTTTATTTTTCCTCAGAAACTATAGTCCATCATCAAGGGAGGTCTGAGCTGGAACTCACAGGAGCAGGAAGCAGAAGTCATGAAAAAATGCTTCTTACAGGCCTGCTCTTCATGGCTTCCTCAGCCTGCATCCTTATACCATCCAGGACTCCGTATGTATGTACCCAGCATGACACCACGCCCAGTGAGCTGGCCCTCCCAGTCAAAAAAAATGCCCTGCAGTCTTGCCAATGGCTGTCTGGGTGAAGGCATTTTTTCAATTGAGATTCTCTTCCTGCATCACTCTGCTTGGGTCACACTGACACACACAGAACAGGACAGTTGGTCCCTTGACAGCTTGACACAGAACAGACAACCTTTCCTTTCTTGTTCATCCCCAGGATCTCCTAGTTAATGTAACAATGTGAATCTAAATACCTTAAAAGGCCCACAGTCTTGAAACATTAACTTTAAAAGTTGGCTCTTTAAAATAAGTTTCCAAATGTGGGCTCATAAAGATGATAGTCACCATCATCATCATTATCTTTATGCTTTCTTACTCCAAGAAGGAAAAACCAAGGCACAGTTACAGTCAAATCAGAATAAAACCGAAGTCCAAATCTGTCGGAGCTTGGGATCAGACATCTGGGCCTCACAAACCTCCATGCTCCAAAAGCCTTAAGCTGCACCACCTCTCTGGCTCTGCCATCCACAGCACACATACTCATCGCATAGGCTCAAGAGGCCTCTATTCCACAGCTACTGCTGCTGCTCTCAGTGGTCATCCCAGCCGGGCACTGGCACCTCCAAAATGCTGGGGTCTCTGCTGCAGCTGAGCTATACGTTCACCAGTAGCCTCAGCTGGGCTCTCTTTGGGAGCTCTGGCCCTGCCACTTCTTTCCATTGCACCTCTCCCGATGCCAAACCTCAGTTGCTCTTCATGAACCTTTCATACTTTCCAAACCAGTACCACCTGGAGGACTCTCACACACTACCAAGTTTGTGAGCATGAGGTTCAACCCTGGCCACCTTGGGAACATAGCTTCTGTGTGCTGGCCCTGACGAAACTCTTTCCAGAGGATTTTCCCAGAATCTTGAGTATCTCAGGATGGCTTCAAACTAGCAAAGGATGACCTTGCACTTCTAATCCTCCTGCTTCCGTGTCAGGAGTGCTGGGAAGATTGGCATACAGTACCACTTGATTTCTGAGTGCTGGAGATCGCGCCATCTATATCCCCTCGTAGCCAAGAACAGCCTTGAACCCTGACGAGCCTGCTTTCACCTTCCATGTGCAAGGATTGTTTTATTTGTATGTATTTTGCATACGTGTCTTTTAGGATATATATACTTAAAAATCAGGGGCAGGAGAAATAACTTAATTACATTAACTGTCCAGTTCAAATTTCTACTGGTTTTAGGTATCACAAATTTTGTTTCATTTTGTATTAAATCAATATCAGCTTTTGTTTTGTTGTTATTTGGAGTGTCTTTTCTTATTTTGTGTAGTGGTATTGGGTTTTTTTTTTTTATGAGACAGTCTCTGTAGCTCGAGGCTGGCCTTGAATTATCCTCCTGCCTTAGTCTCCCAAGTGCTGGAGTTATATAGGTGTATGCTACCACACCTGTCCTTAAAGTTGGCTTATTAGAGAAATTTGATTTTCTGATCCTCATTATGGATTTTTCTTAGAGGCTATCACTGCTACATAATAGCCATAAATTTTATGGCTTAAAACAAGAGAATTGTGTATGTGACAGCTCTAGTTGCCGTCAGGATGGTGGCAGTGTTGTGTGTCCCAGCACCTGCTGGCACTTGTTTGCATCCCCTGGCTAGTGAACATGCCATGCTAGTCTCTCTCCGCATGGAATGGCCTTCCCTTTGTGTCCATCGCAGTGTCTCTGTTCTATCTTAAAGCACTAGTGATTACATTTAGAAAACACCCTGAATTTACAATGATCTTACTCAAGGTGTTTATTTAATTACGCTTTCAAAAACCTGTTCACACTGGACTGGAGAGGTGGCTCAGTGGTTAAGAGCACTGACTGCTCTTCCAAAGGACCCAGGTTCAATTCCTAACACCCAGCCATCTGTAAATCCAGTTTCAGGAGATCTGATGCCCTCTTCCAGCCTCCCAAGGCACTAGACACAAATAAGGTACACAGACATATTTGCAAGCAATACACAAAATAATAACACTAAAAACCTATTTTCAAGTAAAGTTGTTTTTACATATAAAAAGATTAAGAATTATGTATACCTAATCTTTATTAGTTCAACTGAACGCACGTAATCATGTTTTGTTTGTTCTGGCCTATGTATATCATGGAAGTTGTTACTTTATCTAAAGGTTTGGTAAGGCCCAGAGAGATGCCTCAGCAGGTAAAGACACAACTGATGATCTGTTTCATCCTTAGAACAAATGCATATGGTAGAAGGACGCATACACCGTGGTACATACAATAAGACAGTATGTTTCTTTTAAAAAAATCACAATAGTATAAAAAATAAAAGTTTCTTAGGTCCAACTTTTTATATAGTTATTGCTTTTTCCAGGATCAGTAATTGATAAGCAGATAATTAGTCTCTTCCCAGGAGCCAGGATGACTGGTGGTAACCCTTGGTGAGATGGTGGTAGCTCAGTAAGTAGGCACTGGAAATGGTAGACTTGAATTCTAACCTTTTTCCCCCTCGTCCATTCTCATCTGGCACCTGGTCCTACCACTGTTTTCAAACTAAATGTATTAAAGTTTCTCTTAATCCATACCACTGAAGCCAGAAGCCTTCTTTAGCCTCTGTTGCACAACACAGACGCTCTCTGATTCGTCCATGGTCAGGTTCTTTATGGGGCCTCTAAAACTTTGCTCTCATCTCTCAGCATAAAAGGCAAAATAATGATTGTGAACACCTTAAAATGGGCTTTAGTAATAACAAGCGATGGAAAGGAGCTGTCAGATGCTCAAAGTAACCCATGGTCACTATGTGGTTGCCCTTTGAAGTTTATAGCAGGAAGTGAGTACCGATTGGGAAGGAACTTGCTATATCTTCTAAAAAGCCATTGAAGCTTAGTGTGGTAACACACATCTGTGACCTCATTTTCTTAGAAGATTAAAACAGGAGGATCCAGAGTTCAGGGCCAACCTAAACTACATAACAAGACTGTATCAAGAAAAGACGGGGGAAAAAACTTGTGGGAAAAAAGCCAACTGAAACATAATTGATGGGTATGATGATCTGCACGTGTAATTGTTATCCAGGAAGACAAAGCAGGATGACCAAAGCAAATTTGGGGCCAACCCTGGTCCAGCCAGGATTCCATACAGAGACCTTGTCGTTGTGCTGTTTAGTGGCTGTGCTGGGCAAGGCTTGTCGTTCGTTGGACTGTTTAGAAGCTATATTTGGCAAATGTATCTTGGACTGCTATATTCTGGGTTTGTCTCATTTCTTTCAGAATGGCAGTCCGGAAAACTCTCCTCCCTCCTCAGCCTCCTGACGTGGCTAGTCCTCGAGTAGAAAACTCTATGCGGAGTGCTTCTGGGTCACCTAGACCTGCAGGGTGAGCACATCTCTTCTCATCACTGTTACTTTAAATTGCGCATCATTGTGTAGCAAAGAGTTTACTGTGAGTAACTGCACACGGCTTTAGGGATTTTGCTGCCTCTTTGTAATGACTTTTCCAGTTTCATGACCCTGAACACTTCTGCAACCTCACCAGTTACCGTTTATCTTAGTCAGGGTTTCTATTCCTGCACAAACATCATGACCAAGAAGCAAGTTGGGGAGGAAAGGGTTTATTTGGCTTACACTTCCATACTGCTGTTCATCACCAAGGAAGTCAGGACTGGAACTCAAGCAGGTCAGGAAGCAGGAGCTGATGCAGAGGCCATGGAGGGATGTTCCTTACTGGCTTGCTTCCCCTGGCTTGCTCAGCCTGCTCTCTTATAGAACCCAAGACTGCCAGCCCAGAGATAGTCCCACCCACACGGGGCCCTTCCCCCTTGATCACAAATTGAGAAAATGCCTTACAGTTGGATCTCACAGAGGCATTTCCTCAACTGAAGCTCCTTTCTTTGTGATAACTCCAGCTGTGTCAAGTTGACACAAAACTAGCCAGTTCACCGTTTATAGGATTTATAAAGTGAACACACTCCAAGTAGTTAACATCTACTCTAGAGCAAGCTGAGTATTTAAGTGAAATGTTTAAAACATATAGCACAGAGCCTGCTTCATGATCAACACCCAATTGTTCCTTTTTTTAATGGCATCATGGAGCAGGAGAGGTGGTTATCTGAGTTCTCCTTAGCAACTATGTAAAACCAAGCACTGGGTGACAGACAGCTGGATCCCCGAAGGTTCGCAGCTAAAAAGAGAAGGGGGGCGAGGAGCAGGCGAGGGGGAGCTAGAGAGATTGCTCACGGTTAAAAGCTGATGTTGCTCCTGCAAAAGGACCTGAGATTGACTCTCAGTACGCACATAAGGTAGCTTACAACTACCTATACTTTCAAGATGTTCCATGTAGCATCTCCACACAGATGCATACACTCCCACAGAAGCACAAACACATCCACAGAAGTAAAATTAAAAACAGAGTATGGTTGAGTTTCCTGGTACATACCTTTTAATCAGCACGTGGGAGGCAGACGCAAGTGGATGTCTATGAGTTGAAAGCCAGTTTGTATAACAAGTCCCAGGCCAGCCAAGACTACACAGTGAGACCCTGTCTCAAAAGAAGAAAGAAGAAAGAAAACAAACCTGACAGTTGGGGTCCGGCTGGTGCTGGAGGGAGCACTTGCTGCTTGCTGCTCTTGTGGAGGATCTAGGTTCAGTTCCCAGTGTCCACCGGTGGCTCATGTCCACTGTGACTCCAGGTCCAGGGAATCCAGTGCCCTCCTCCCGCCTCTTTGGATACTCAACAGGCAATCAGTGTGGTACATTTACATACATGCTGGCAAATATTTATACACATAAAAAAAAATAAAAATTTTCTCTTTTTTCAAGATTATTTATTAAATTTTATGTATATGAGTGCTCTATCTATATGTATGCCTGTACTTCAGAAAAGGGCATCAGATCTCCACCGTGTGGGTGCAGGGAATTGAACTAGGGACTCCTAGAAGAGTATATGTTGCTTTTAACTAGTGAGCCATCTTTCCAGCCCCAAATAAAATACTTTTTAAGTAAAACAATAAGAAAGATGGCAAATGATCAAAGAGGACACCTGATGTCACCCTCTGTCCTCAGCATACACATGTGCTCATACTGTCATGTACATGTATGTACACCCTATGCATAGACCACATGCACAAACAAAAGGGCATCATAAGCGAGCCGTGAGACACACCTTTAATCTCACACTTGAGGTGTGATGGACGGGAGAATCCCCACCTTGCCATAACCAAAAAGTAATAGTTAAATTTTGGGAAAAAATAATCAGACAAAAGAAAAATATTTAAAATATTAAAGAAAATCAAGTACAGTTATAGTCCATGAGTTTGAGACCAATCTAGGCAACCTAGTCACACGGTATTTGAGGGGCAGGCCTCTTTTTTATTTTTATTTTTTTCTTTTTTCTTTTTTCACGGAGGGTGCAGCTCTGTAGTTGAGTGTTTGCCTGTCGTAAATGAAGCCCTACCTGAGTTTGACCCCTAAATCTCTCAAAAGTTAATAAAACCCTAAAAATTATAAAGACGGGGCAGGGCGGAGGCTCCGTGAGTAAAGACGTCTGCAGTCAAACCTGTGCCCCACATCCTAGAAAGAGCTGGTTCCTGCAAGTTGTCCTCTGATCTCACATGTGCACTGGGACACTCGGGTGTGCCACCCCCTATAATAATACAGGGAGTGTTTTTTAAGAGTAGGTTAGGAATACTTGCAACTCTACCAGAAGTCTGTTTGCTTCCTTCACTCACCAGTTCCAAGGAATCTGACACTACCTGGCACACACACACACATGCAAATAAAAACTAGATAAATCTTTTTTTAAAGTTAGAAACTAATTAAAAATTTAAAAATAAAATGTTGGGGGTAATATATTTTATTTATTTATGTCTCTGAGTGTATATAAAGTATAAAGTCAAAATCATTATCCTGTTCCCTACCCACTTTCCAGTCCCACTCCCACAATAATGTTAATTAATAACACTTCTAATGAGTGACCTTCAGTGCCTTTTTCTGGCCATGCATATAGATACATTGGTTTTAAGCTAGGGTCTTGATATGTTTCCCAGGCTGCTCTCCAATGGCATGGGTTCAAGTGATCTTCCTAACTTAGCCTCAACAAGGAGCTGGCCTACACATACCCACTACCTCATGCAGAAGGTTCATAGGCTTTTAAAACCGCTGTTATCGAATTAGAGTGTTGGGGATTTCTATACTTTTTATTTACTCTATAATAACTTGCCATGTTTCTGTGTTTACATATGCTTCTTTAACCTCATTTAGTAATAAAATTTATAGATGCCTTGTATCAAGTATCATTTTAGCATCTGGAGACGTAGTCTACTAACTAAAATAAATAAGCTCACATTCCATCAGCCTTATCTCTGTTGCCTGTGAAAGACATGAGGAAGCTAACTCCCCACCCCAAAACAGCAGCCCAGTGCAAGTGGAGACAAAGGCAGTGGAATGAATAGGTAGTGATTTACAGGAAGGGGTCTGTAGCAGAGAATTCAACAGGGAAATGATACATATATGATTTAAATGTATCAGAAGAAGAAAAAGCAGGCAGAGACTGGTGGAGGGCTGCTAGCCTTTGTCACTGTGGACTTTTATGCGGGATTATAAAATGTCTACCATGCCAGGTGGAGCTGTACAAAGCAACTTGGAGCCATTGAAAGCATTTGGGTTTAGGGAGATGGGTCAGTCCATTGTAATGCTTGTCACACAAGCATGAATACCTGAGTTTAGTCCCCAGTGTCCACATAAAGGCCAAGAGTGGTGGTCCATATCAATAATCCTAGCCCTGGGTAGGCAAAGACAGGAGAATTGCTTGCAACCCGCCCACTCTAAGCCTAATCAGTACACTCCAGGTTCAGGGAGAGACTCTTGTCTAGAAAGGTAAGAAAGAAACCACTAAAGTAAACCCCCAGCTTCCCGTGTGCATGCTTGTACATATGCAAGTACAACCCCATCCTGATGTGCATGTGTGCACATGCTGCAGGGATGTAACTCAGTGGTAAAGCACTTGGTTGGCATATGTGAGATCTTGTGACAGTACTAAAAACTGGTTTTGTCATTTACATTATGTAAGGGAATGAGGAAAGTATAGCAAAGCCAATACTTAGTATTTATAATCAGAAACATCAGACACAGCAATTGAAGCAATGCTGGCCTTCTCCTTGTCACTTGTGATGAGAGCAAGAATTGTCCCACTTGGCAAGTGACCGTACCCACTTCTCAGACAGCATCCACTCTTAACCACCTTAAGCCTTGTTTAATACTGGGAAATGTCTCTGAATTCATTTACTCTCTTGGATCTAGATTAGTGGTAAACTATGGCAGCCATAACTATAAATGACTTCCTGTTTCTAGTGCAATTTTTACTGAAAAGTAGGATTAGGTAGTACTCAGTGATGGCTTTTATGATTTTCCCTGAGCTGTTTCAGTCTGCTCTAGCTTAGAGGAAGCCCAGGGCTCACTGCACTTGCTCACTCCCGGGCCAGTTGCTAGGGTGGCCACACCTGCCTTGATGACCAACATCACTTGAGGGATGTTGCCTCATTTTTGTCTTGCTGTCCAGTTTCCATTTTTCCATTGTTCCTAAATTTTACATGGATATATCACCCCTGAAAAACGAGAAGCCCACAGCAGCACACATCCTTTTCTATCTTTTGAATGGTTACTCAGGTGCATAGTAACTCATCACCCCTTCTAGAGAAGGGATATATCTGATGACTGTTTGCAGTTCTCATTTGTTAGCCCCACAGGCCCCAAATCTCTTTAACTATCAGCAAAAATACATTTTATGCTGTTATACTTAATGTGCAGTAGTAACTTAAATGTGAAGTGTTCTTGACAGACTGTTATGAAGCAACTAGACCCACATGGGAAACACACACATGTTAATCATGTATGTTGGCTATCATGTATGTAAACAAAGTGAAGACTGCCTAGATACTAAGAATTGGGGGGGGGGCTTTCTGGAGAGATGGCTCATCACTTAAGAGCACTGACTACTCTTCCGAAAGTCCTAAGTTCAAATCCCAGCAACCACATAGTGCTCACAACCATCCATAATGAGATCTGACCCCCTCTTCTGGAGTGTCTGAAGACAGCTACAGTGTACTCACATATAACTAACAAATAAATAAATAAATAAATCTTTTTTTTTTTAAAGGAATTCAGAGGAATATGAAGGAAGACCAGCCTAGTATAAGAGGGAAAGTTATGCAGTATAGTTTAGAGTTAGGCTGGTAACTCATGCCTGTAATCTCATCTCTGTGGAGGCTAAGGCAGGAGAATTGCCATAGGTTCTAGAATAGCAGAAGCTATCTCAAAAGATAAAGCAGCGGCCTGCAGAAGACATGGCCAAGTGACTGGGAGTGTATACCTTTCATAGAGAAGATCTAACTTCAGTTCCTACCACCCTTATCAGGGAGCTCACCCACCTGGAACTCCATCCAGTTCCAAGTGATCTGATACCTTCTGGCCTCTGTGGGGATCTACATACACTCAATGCAAATAAATTCACACAGGCGCAGACACATATTACATCTTTAAACATTTCAGACCTTTGGCGCGCTCTCTCTCTCTCTCTCTCTCTCTCTCTCTCTCTCTCTCCTTTACCTATTTGAAATAGAAATCCATTAGCATATTGAAGCATAGCCCCCTGAAGTGCTCTATTACAAATTTAATTGTTCTCTTGTGGGTTTTAGTCATGAGTAAATTATAAAATATTTTGTTTATTGAGATATTTTAGTTATACTTTCAAAATGTACTTAGTTATTTAGTGTGTTAGGCTTGTTGGCAAATCCCTATACTCACGTGTGCCATCTCCTTGTCCTCAGATTTTAGTAATCTTTATCATTTCTTTCATGATCATTCATCTATCCCTAAAAACAGGCACTTACAGGAAGTTCTTTTGCTTGAGTGTGGGTAGCTTACTACTCCAGCTGTTTTGTTCATAATCTAAACTGTCCTCTTTTTGGCAGATGTCACACAGAACCAGACTGATCATTGCAAAACAAAACAGATCAACAACAACAAAAACCCCAAACCAAAACAACAAAACCAACCAACCAAAAAACCCATTCTGCATGCCCGTGGGGCCTCACTTCCACAATTTCTCACACCATGCTTTGTACAAGACACATGTTACACAGATCTCTTCCCTCAGCCCTCTGTATCTGCTCTTAGTTTCAGGGTATACCTGGGCACTTCACAGCATGGATCTCACTTCTGAGGGCTAGATAGATTTTTAGGACTTTAAAACTAGGTCTAGCCGGGCATGGTGGCACACGCCTTTAATCCCAGCACTCGGGAGGCAGAAGCAGGTGGATTTCTGAGTAATAGGCCAGCCTGGTCTACAAAGTGAGTTCCAGGATAGCCAGGGCTATACAGAGAAACCCTGTCTCAAAAAACCAAAAAACCAAAACCAAAACAACAACAACAACAAAAAAAACAAAACCAAAAAACTAGGTCTAGGGCTGTAGCTGAGCCCGGGCTTCTGATGTTTGAGGCCACAGGTTCAATCCCTAATCCTGTCACAAAACAAAGGGAAAGATACCCCCTCCCCCAACTACCTATGAAACCCCAACAGCAACAAAAACCTAATAGCCACATCATTTTATTTTTAAAATATGTACTTTATACAATGAAAAATGTGTTTTAAAAAAAGAGAAAAAGGGGCTGGAGAGATGGCTTAGTAGTGAAGAGTACCTTGCTTTTAGAGAGGATCTGGGTTGTTCTTAGACCCACAAGACAGCTCCCATCTGTCTATAATTCCTGTTCTAGGGATTGCTGCCCTCTCTTCTGGACTCCAAGTACACCTGGCACACACATGGTGTACATTCATACAAGAACACAGACACAGGTGCATAAACAACAAAAGTGTATTTCATGTAACACTAATATCTCGTTTGGTGTATAATTCACAGCAGAGTAACTGACTGTCATTCAAAAGGCCCTGGGTTCAATTTCTAACATAGGAAAAAATAAACACCCCACCAAAAATATCTTTTGGTTTTGTTTTGTGACAGAGCCTTACATTTATGTGCAAAGTACATGATAACTCTGGCAAGAAAGATTCCCCTAGAACAGAAGGTACACGTAGCTGTGAGCCACCATATGAGAACTGGAAATTGAACTCAGGTCCTCTGCAAAAGCAGCTATTCCCCAAGTTTGACTTATTTTGCTTAAATGTAGCATCTCCAATGTTCATCTTGTTAAATAGCATTTCGTTTGACCTATCATCACATAGTTTACAAAGCAGAAGCTTTATATATAGATTCCAGGGATCTGAATTTGGATCCTCAAACCTGCACAGCCAGTGCTTTAAACACTGAGCCCTCTTCCCTGCTCCCTTTTTTCCCTTTCTTACTTTTTTTTTTTTTTTTTTTTTTCTCGAGACAGGGTTTCTCTGGATAGACCTGGCTGTCCTGGAACTCACTCTGTAGACCAGGCTGGCCTCGAACTCAGAAATCCGGCTGCCCTTTCTTACTTTTAAAATAGGGTCTCACTATGCAGTCCTGGCTGACCTTGAACTCAGTCTTCCCAGCCTCTGGTACTACGATTACAGGCCAGAGCAGGAGTGCCCAGCGGAATATATACTTTGGACTTTGTTTATCTGCAGCTATTAATCGATCCCAGGACCTTGAACACTCTGTCTCCTTTTTTATCTTTTGGAACTTGGGGGCCACCTCTTTATAAAACTTAGGCATATAAGAAACTTCTTATGAAGCCAGGTGTGGTGGCGCACGCCTTTAATCCCAGCACTTGGGAGGCAAAGGCAGGCGGATTTCTGAGTTTGAGGCCAGCCTGGTCTATAGAGTGAGTTCCAGGACAGCCAAGGATACACAGAGAAACCCTGTCTCAACACCCCCCCCCAAAAAAAAAGGAATTTTTTATGAGGGCTCGAGAGATAGCCCAGTGGTCCAAAGCACTTGCTGCCTTTAGAGAACCCAAGATGAGTTCTCAGCACCTAGGTTAGGTGGCTCCCATCTGTCTGTAATAGCAGTTGTGAGGGATCCAGTGCTTCTTCCAGCCTCTGCAGGCACTCACATACACATGCCTAGATATACATGCACACCCACATACAGTTAAATAAATAACAGTAAATCATTTTAAAATATTAAGTATCCATGAAATGTGAATATAATTGTACCTTAAAGGGAAAAAACCCTTTTTGATGTTACACGCCTTTAATCCCAGTACCTGGGAGATAGATGCAGCAGTGTCTCTACTTTGGAAGCCAGGCAGAAGTACATAGCGAGATCCCATGTCACAGAAATAGAAACTGCAACAACATACATATTAAAAATTCATTTTCCAGGTTCAGTGATGTGACTTCAGAAATTTCGAATTACTGAATTTAAAACCTTGACAGAATGGGAAACTTAAAAATGCTTTTGCTTATTTTTGTTGTGTTAGGGATTGAACCTAGGTAGGGCCTTTCACTTGCTAGGCAGGCACTAGCTCTCCGCTGTGCTCCCAGCCTTAGAACAGGCTGTTTCAAAGTCCTGAATTCTGAGCTAGAGTACGGCTCAGTGCTACATCATATGCCTAGATACTGAAGACCCTGTGTTCAATCCCTGGCATAAGAAAATAAAGAGCTGATTTTCTTTCAAAGTTAACTTGAAGATGAACATGTAAGATTAAAGAAAGAGTATCCGTTGTGTATGTTCTTTAAAAAGAATTAAGCAGTCCTCCTTGCAGATATTCCACAGTAAGACAGTTTGTCTCACTTGCTACATAATGCTCTCTCTCTGTGTTTCAGTGCCAAACCTAAATCCGAAGTGCATGTGTCTATAGCCACTCCAGTCACAGTGTCCTTGGAGACCATATCCAATCAAAATGCCGAACAGCCTACCGTTGCTGTCCCTCCGACGGCCCAGCAGCCTCCACCGACCATTCCCAGCATGATTGCAGCAGCCAGTCCTCCATCCCAACCAGCCATTGCTCTTTCCACCATTCCTGGAGCCGTGCCTGTCACTCCGCCCATCACCACCATTGCTGCTGCACCAACGCTGTCAGCCCCTGTGGGCGGCCCTCCTTCCACAGTCCTGGGGCCTCCTGTTCCTGAGATCAAAGTGAAGGAAGAGGTGGAGCCCGTGGACATCACCAGGCCTGTCTCCAGTAAGTCCACTCTGATCGTAGTAACCATCCCTTTCCTAGTTCTCTCCTGTAACTGTCAGCCCAGAAACCCACCTCAGGCTACTCTGGAACTTTCCAGTATGTGCTGCCACACCTGCCTTTCCTTCATTTCTAAGAAATGAAAGTCTACTTTTAATGAATACTTCTTTGTATTACTTATTTCTGCACCTCTGTGTGTGGGTACACACATACCACAGCACTCTTAGGAATGTCAGGGAACAACTCATGGGGGACCCAGGGACTGAACTCAGGTCATCAGGCCTGACTGCAGTCATTGACCCATCTCACACACCCCTTGAAAACAAAGGCATTTTGCTGCCTCTTTGGTAATTTTAATTCCTAGCTATAATCATAAATTCCCCCATGCATATCTTTCATATAGCTTCCTTGTGCTGATTAATCAAATATTTAAAAGGATTTTAAAGTAATTCTAGCTAAGAATTGTTAATTTATAATATGCTTCCTAACAGGTTTGGTTGTTTTATTGTGTAATAAAATAAGAATTAATGTTTTAAAAATACTCTCTTCATACAGAACATGATTAGTAAAATCTTAAAAATTTTTTCCCTATGCCTTTCCTCCAGTTTGTGAAAGTCTGGTCACTTTGGGTTTTTTTTGTTTTTTGTTTTTTGTTATTTTTTTTTAAGACAGGGTTTCTCTGTGTAGCCCTGGCTGTCCTGGAACTCACTCTGTAGACCAGGCTGGCCTCGAACTCAGAAATCCGCCTGCCTCTTCCTCACGAGTGCTGGGATTAAGGCATGTGCCACCACACCCAGCCCTGGTCACTTTCTTATTTGCTTCACTTTTACTTTAAGTATATGGATGTTTTGACTACATGTATGTCTGTGCACTGCATACTTGCCTGGTGCCCTCAGAGGCCTCTAGGACTTTTGTAAGATACCTGCCATGTAGGTGCTGGGAATTGAATCCCATGTTCTCTGAAAGATCAGCCGGTGCTCTTAACCACTGAGCCACCTCTCAAGTCCTAAAAGTTCAGTCACTTTAAAGCTTTTCTTGTTTGGGGGGGTGTGAATATATATGTGCAGAGTTTTGTTTTTGTTTTAACAATTTATTCTGGGATCCTGTGCTTTCTAACTACTTAAAATAACTTTAGAATGTGTGTAACATTAAGAAACAGAAAATCTAGCTGGGCGTGGTGGCGCATGCCTTTGGTCCCAGCACTTGGGAGGCAGAGGCAGGCAGATTTCTGAGTTCGAGGCCAGCCTGGTCTACAGAGTAAGTTCCAGGACAGCCAGGGCTACACAGAGAAACCCTGTCTCAAAAAACAAAAAAACAAAAAAAAAAGAAAAGAAACAGAAAATCTTTGTTGTAACTGGGCACAGTGCAGCATGCTTTTAATCCCACCATTGGGGAGGCAGAGAGGCAGTTAGATCTCAGAATTCAAAGTCAGCTTGGTCTATAAAAATAAGTCAAGGGGCTCCACAGAGAAACCCTGTATCAAAAAAGAAAATAGAAGCTCTGGTGTGAAGTCAAATGATTTTTGTGATCACCCCATCTTGGTAGCCTGTGTGTAGGGAAAAAATACCTCTTTTTGACACATGCTATGCAGTAACACTTATGGTTGTGCTGTCTGTATTAGCTTTTCAAACTTGCTTCTTCCCCCCCCCCCTTGTTCCGGTCAACCTTGCTCGCTCTGGTCTGCCCCATTCACTCCGGCCGGCCCCGCTCACTCCGGCCGTCAAACTTGCTTCTTAGCCAAGCAACTTAACACTCAGGTCTCAGAAGCTAAAGTGAGATTGCCATGAGTTTAAGGATAGCCTATAGTATCAGTAAATTCCAGACTGCCCTGGGTTACAGAGTAATACATCATCTCAAAAGTAAGTAAATAAGAAAACCTGCTGTTTATTTACTTTTGCTTCTTTTATTATTATCCCATATCCCATGGATTTGCTTTGCTTTGCTTTTGTTTGTTGGTTTGTTTTGTTTTGTTTGGGGGGGGGGTGCCTCAGTAATCCAGTTACAGATGTTATGGCTGTATTGGAAATTATTTCCAAACCAGTAGCACAACTTGATAAAAACAAACATCTTAACACTGTCTCTAGCTTACGTGCTGTGAAAAGGACAGAGTGTAGAAAGATAAGATAAATTGTACACTTTGTTCAGAGGTGTCCTGAGTGCTCTGAGGAAAACAAAGCAACGGACAGAAGTTGATGTGTGGGTCCTCGCTGGGGCTGAATTCCCGAGAGAAACAGTTTGAGGGGGGATTTGTTCTGGCACATAACAATAGGAGGGAGCATATGGCACAGCTTGTGCCATGACAGCCAGGTTACAAACACCTGCCTTATGAGATTTTCCTTCCCTCCTTTCCCCCCATCCTGGCCTGATGGGATAGTGTCATCCATGTTCAGGCAAATCTTACCTCTTAGTCAACCCTCTCTGCTCCTGGCTTCTGTGAGATGAGCAAGTCTGTATCATCATACTTCTGGCCTATAGCCTAGAAACAGTGGAGCCAACTATAAAGTTGTGAGTCAAGAGACAGCCACTAGGCAAGAGTTGCCTCATTACATCTGCAGACCTGTACTATCCAGAAAAAGAACACAATTTACAGGTTAGGACAGCTTAGCTCTACCAAGACAGGATAGTCTACTCCTTCATTACCTGTTTCTCAAGGTCTGTCAGATGCTCCTAGGCCAGAAGGCTGAAGACATACTCCATCTTACTGACTTACTGGCGCTGTATAGGTAGGCAGCTGTCTCTACAATTTGTCTCAGTTCTGGAAGCTGTGTTAGGCTTCCAGTATATTTCAGTTAATGTTGGACATTCTCGGATTTCTGACAGGGTTGAAAAACTACTTATAATCTCATAGACAACCCAGGCTATTTACTTTGAGAAAACAAATTTGAGAGGATGGTTTTCAGATGGCATACAATCTAAAGCCAGGACATAAGTCAAGGTAGAATCATAAGTCTTTTAATTCAGGATAGATGATAATGTTCTATCTTAATGACATAAATGATGGACTAGGTGTTAGGTCTGTCTTATAATTTATAGATTACAAAATGGTAATAGTTGTGCACTATTTATATTTGAGAGAAAGGTTTTGTTTTTTATTAGAACAGAAAGGAGGAAGTGTAGTGGATGGGCCTGCTGTTCTTGTGATCCAATCCCCTATGAATAAAGCAGCCGGAAGGACTTCCAGGTTGGACAGAGGAAGAGAGGAAGCAGGAGAGTTAGGTCTTTTTGGACACGGATAGATAACATGAGGACAAGATGCAGCTGTGAGTGTCTTCCCCGTTTCAATGGCGGATCCCTCAGGATTTGCTGCTGGAGGATTTAGATTTAATTTGGCTTACCGAATTAGAATTTTAGTTGTTGCACCCAGCAATTGAGTTACCGTTGTTTCTGGGAGAGAAAAAAAAAAAAAAAAAGTTGAGTCAAAATAAAGCTGGTGGGGTGACAGTGTGGCTCTGGGGTAAAGCACAGGGCCTGGGTTCTGAACCTACACAACCAATAATAATAATAATAATAGCAACAGTAATAACACACACACCCTTGAGTGTTTTGTCATAGCAATGAAGACCTAACACAGGAACTTTGAAAAGGATGTTAAGAGCCTCACTGTGGGGCTGGTGAGATGGCTCAGCTGGTAGAGTGCTTTCTGCCTGTCCTGATGACCTAAATTCAATCTCCCAGACCCACCAGTAGATTCTAAGAGAAAACTGATTCCCAAAAGGTTTCTTCTTATCTCGACCCGTGCCCTGGCACATGCATGCATACAGAAATAAATAAGGGGAGGGGGAGCCCCCTTCTGGAGGTGACCCCTGAGTCACAGGACAGAGCTAAAGTGCTGTTCCTGACTAATCCTGGCAAAAGGGTGCTCACTCCAGGCATAGAGAGAGCAGAGCACATTTTTTTGTGTGTGAAAGCCTGTATGTGACAGGAGTGTGCCAGATATGCTTAACGTCAGGGAAGAGACGGGGAGGGGGAGCCAAGCAGGTAGTGACTGATGAATTTAGGACTCTGAGCCAGGCTCTGCAGTCCATATCGCCCTGCCTTCACGTCTCAAATGTTACAGTCACATACATACATCACCATATCCAGGGTAAGTTCCCTTCTCCTTACAATGTAGCCCAGGCTAGCCTCAAATTCACCATCCTCCAGCCTCAAAATCCCATGTCTGAGGTTAGGGTCATGTTCCAAAATATCCAGCATCATGATTTTTATATTTTTAATTTTGAGACAATCTCACTGTGACTCAAGCTGGCCTTAAACTCACAGTTTAAAGATGATCTTGAATTTCCTGATCCTCTTACCTCTCATCTCCCAAATGCGGGAATTACCAGCATATCATCACACTGCACCTGTTCTTTTTTGTTGTTTTGTTTTGTTTATGCCATTTGGGAGAATTCAGCCTTGGGCTTCTTACATGGTAGACAAGAACCCTATGGACTGAGTGATGTCTCCAGCCCTTAGACTGTCGTTTGTTTTCAAGCAAGTCTCACAGTGTAATTCCAGCTGGTCTTAAATCTGTTCACCTCCTCGGCCTTCTAAGTGCTGCCATTATAGGCATATGCCCAGCCCTAGCAATGCTTCTGAGAACTTTGTCATAAAGAAGGGTGCTAGTGTTGTCCCACAGGAGAATGCCACTCAAAAGAGGTCAGATAACAGTTCTCTATTTGCCAACAGACTAATGCCATATAGTAGGGTGTTTATAGACCCCAAAACAAAATTACATGTATGGGGTGGGGGTTCCAAAGTTTCAGTTTAATTTATTAAATCTATTTGTTTTATGTTGTAAAACATTGGACGTCAGAAGCTGCAGGTGCAGCTGAATGATAAGGTTGTACTCTGTAGGATCTACTTCGTACGGACTGGGTATGGGAGGTGGGTGAAGCACAGAGTAGGATCAGCTACAACCAGTTCACTTAGGGAAGAACCAAAGCACTGACTCATTATGCAAGGTTCTACTGGGCCCATAGGTACACATTAACACGTTGTTTTACAATGTTTAATAATTGGTTAATTAAACATGGCCCAGTCATTAGAACTAGGAAAAGGACACAGCACCTATGGGCTCTGAGTAAGGTGGTCAGCTAGTGAGCCAGCGATTGCTGGCTTTTCTCTGAGCAGTTCATAGATGTGGGCCTTACACAGATGTGGAAGGCTCTATTTATTTTCGGAAAATATTTACATTATCTTCAAGAGCCAACTGTTACTTGGATGCATAGATGAACGTAACTCATTAAAGAAACCAGATCACTTTTTTTTCAATCCTGTTATTCCTAGATACAGCAGAGCTAGTAAAATGCTTTGGGTCGGAGTACAATCCTGGAGGAGATACTGTGGCTAGCCCTATAAGAAGCATTGTGGCTGATATTACCATGAGTCGAGAGGGAGGACGGGCATCCTGATCCTTGTCTCCAAAGGTCTGCTATTGGATTCTTCAGGCTTAGGCCTGTTGCCTTCCAGGCTTGGAACAGGAACAAGGCTGAAGAGCTGGTCACCCATCTTCTCTGAGAAGTGACCCCGAGAGGCTGACCTGGGTGGACCTTTCTAGGCCAGGTCTCATCCTCCTCGGGCAGTGTTGCTTTCTTTGCTTGGGTGTGGTGGATCCACAGGAGGATGCCTGCAGAAGTGTTTAAATGTGTGTCCACACTGCTGACTCGCCCTGTGCAGAGCCTCAGTTGTAGATTATTTAAAACTGTCTTGGGAACTCCTTACACCATCAGGTATTGACTTCCTGGCCCTGGAATTAGTTTTGCTAGAATAGAATTGAGAGCCAGGGTAAAGGTCATGGCTAGTTGAAGCAGCATAGAGATACTTTACCAGTCAGGTGGCAGGCGTACGTGCAAGGTTCTCTGGTCACAACATCCTTGTATATCAGTTCAGCACTGAGTGCAGAGTAAATACTGTGTGCCTCGTTGTTGGTGAGACATTAAGGATGTGGGTACAGGCCACTGAGATCCTCCACTGGGGGAGAGAATCCATCACTGCCATGTGAGACTGGGGAGTAATTCATCCTCCCTACAGATAAGGAGGTGTTCCTGGTCTGGCCTACACAGGCAGAGATAGGAACAGCAGACTCTTTATCCTGTAAGGGCTAGCATGCAGTTTGTTCTCATGGAGTCATTGTCCAGTGCTAGGGAAACAGTACTACTTGAGGTTGGGGACGGCTAGCCCCCAAAGCATACTGTAAGTTTAACCCAGTATACTGAACTTTTGAATTCTCTATAACCATTGTCCAATAGACCTGATTCTGAATATTACATTTAAACAAACTTGAGGTTTGCTTTTAAGGTTGGTTTGAGTTGCCTGCTTTAGGCCTAACTTAAACAGTATATGTAAAACATGCCTTGATTACCTTTATTTCTCAGCAGTTTACAATAAATTAATAAATCTCACAAGATTAGGGTTTTATAAGCTAAGATAATTTATCTCTAGTAAGACTTTGAACCTTGGAACTGGAGAGATGGCTCAGTGTTTAAGAGCACTGGCTGCTCTTCCAGAGGTCCTGAGTTCAATTCCCATCAACCACATGGTGGCTCACAAACATCTGTAATGGGCATCTGATGCCCTCTACTGATGTGTCTGAAGACAGCAACAGTGTACTCATATTAAATAAATAAATAAAATTTTTTAATGTTTTGAACCTTAAAAATTACAATTATTGGATTGAAAACTTTTTAATGATTTATTTATCTGAATTTTATGTGCATTGGTGTTTTGCCTGCTTGTTATGTCTGTGGTGGGTGTGAGCCCCTGAGTAAGGTTAAATCCCTGGAGCTAGAGATATACAGATAGTTGCAAGCTACCATGTGGGTGCTAGGATTGAACCTGGATCCTCTGTGAGATCCTCTTAACCATTGAGCCATCTCTCCAGCCCACAAACTAAACTTTAAAATATAAAAACAATCTGTTGAAAAATTGGGAACCTCACTTTCTGAATCTTGTGTAGGGTACGTTTACAAAATCAAGTTTTGTAAAATCCATTTATAAGAAGACAGACAGCCTGGCAGTGGTGGCGCACGCCTTTAATCCCAGCACTCGGGAGGCAGAGGCAGGCGAATTTCTGAGTTTGAGGCCAGCCTGGTCTACAGAGTGAGTTCCAGGACAGCCAGGGCTATACAGAGAAACCCTGTCTCGAAAAAACAAAAAAACAAAAAAACAACAACAACAACAAAAAAAGACAGACACATAGAGCAAGACTGTGTGCAATTGATTCTTCCCACAGTCTTGTTATGACTCAGCACCTCCAGGTGGCTCACCTGTCACCAGGTTAGGAAAGACTTGATGACTAGATATGCAATTTTAAGTCAGTTAGCATGAGTTAGAACCATGACAGCCTTAGGAACAGTAATGGTAATGAGTATATTATCTTAAAGTCTCATCCTCCATAGCCCCGTGTAATATATATCCAGACTTGGCTGCAAGCTTTTATGGTTTCGCTTTTATTTTTACTTATATAATTCATCCTACCTAAAATAATTTAGCCCATATTTTTAATAGAAAGTACATAGCATGTAGAGTTATTTATTATAATTAGCATTAAATTGATGTTTACAGCATCTTAACAGAATTTAGCTGACTATGATACTGGAGTCATTATTGAGAGATTTCAGGCAGAAATCCTTCTCATGTGTGAGCAGCTCATTAGTTGTTTTATTATAAACATCTTTATACCATAGATAAATAACAGTGGCCTCTTTAGAAGTAGTTTACTTATTTTTTGGTTTTTTCGAGACAGGGTTGTAGTTTACCTCTTAACTGTTCTCAGCGCAGCGCACGGCGCCTTCGGCGCCTTCTTTCTGGGTGGTTGTTCTCTCCCTGGCCCAGTACAGGCTTTGGGGAAAACTTGGAGACTATCGTGCTTGGGTCTGAGGTGGGCTTTGTTTGGGTTTTGTTTTGTTTTGTTTTTACTTTGTAAACAAAGGCAAGAGTATCCAGGCTTGGTGGGACAGAAACAAAAGCTGATCACTGGCAGAGGAGGCAGTGATCCCAAGAAAACAAAGAATGGGATTAAAGGCAAGCACCACCACTGCCCAGCTTACAAAGAGAGTCTTATCTCAGAAATGCAAGCTTGGAATTCAATAAGAAGAACCAGCTTGGCTTCTATCTCTAGTTCCCCACCCAAGCAGTGCAGATAAAAGACACTCCAGTACACTTTTTGACCACTCTGAGGTGGCACCTGAATTCAAAAGCTGACAAGGCTTCCAGAATGACTGGGGTCTCAGCACAGGTAAAAAAAAAAGGGGGGGTGGGGGGGTGGAGGGGATACTGATGCCCTCTCATACACTGCAGCTCCTCTTCTGGCTCAAGCAGCCAGACACACATAATAAAACTGCCTCCTGGGGCTGGTGAGATGGCTCAGTGGGTAAGAGCACCCGACTGCTCTTCCGAAGGTGATGAGTTCAAATCCCAGCAACCACATGGTGGCTTACAACCACCCGTAATGAGATCTGACGCCCTCCTCTGGTGTGTCTGAAGTCAGCTACAGCGTACTTATGAAGAATAATAAGAAAACGAATCCTTGGACTGGAGAGACCAACTGGAGCGAGGGGGGCTGTCTGGAGCAAGCAGGGCTCCGGCCGGCGCGAGCGGAGCCGAACAGGGACAGCTGGAGCGAAGAGCGGGACGGTCAGAGCGAGCGGGGCTGACTGGGGACGGCCGGAGAGAGCAGGGCCAGCGGAAGCGAGTGGGGCCGTAAGGGGGTGGCCGGAGTGGGGCTGGCCGGAGGGAGCGGGGTCGAGTGGAGCGAATGGGATTGACCGGAACAAGGGAAAAAAAGAAAAAAGAAAAAAAAAACTGCCTCCTAGGACAGTGGCTCTCAACCTGTGGGTCATGACCCCTTCCAGAGTGGCATCTCAGAAATTCTCCATGTGAGATATTTACATTACAGTTCATAAAAGCAAAATTAAGTGACAAAGTCATCTTATGGTTGGGGAGGGGAAAGTCACTACAGCATGGAAACTGTGTCAAAGGGTCACAGCATTAGGAAGGTTGAGAACGACGACTCCTCAGAGGACCAGAAGGACTCGGTTTTGTGTTAGGAAACACAGAGTCTTCCCAGGACTCTGGCCCTGGTGTGAGAACCATAGGACCCTGGAATCTCTCAGGGAGAATCTGAATGTCACAATGCACAGAGCAGGGAAGGCCCAGATTCCCAGAGCCAGCCTGAGCCCTTTGTGGGACAGAAATCTCTCTGGGGCCTTCAAATCTTGTTCCTACTGTTGACAGAGAACCCCACCCAAAGGAGGGCAGTCTGGGAATAGAGAGCAGGCCCATGGAAGGGCTTTCAGCTCAAGGAAAGGCTAGGTGGAGTTGATAAAGCCAGAAACAACATTTACGTCCCACCAGATGCAGGCCAGGACTTGAACCAGAAGTTTCAAAAGTGTCAGTTCAGGTGACTAACAGTTTGCTTTATGTTGTAGACAGTGGACCTCCAGAAGCTGCAGGTTTAGCTGAATGAAAATATGTGGCCCAGCAGAAGGTGCTCAGCAGGGGCTGGCTAATTGTTGGGTGAAGCATAAGTGGAGTTAGCTGAACCTAGGGCACAGTGGAGTGACTTTGGGCAGTCCAGTAGATAAAGGAATGATATCAAGAGGAAGGTTCTGGGTTTCATGGATCTAAGAATTAAATTCAGGGCCTAACATATATGTGCTAGGCAGGCAGTCTCTTGCTGAGCCACTCCTTCATTCTGAGTTGCTTTATTTTTAATGAAGAAAGTGGTAAAAGTTGCTTGATCTCATTTCTTTGTGCTTACAGTGAGGCAGTAAATCATGACAGGAAGGTTTAGTGGAAGAAACGGTTGAATTTGTTGGCCATGAAGCAGAGGAACAGGGCAGGGTTGGGAAACAAAATACATTGTTAGTAGCATATCCTCCACACTGACAAATTAGACCATGGTTGTAGCAGCCTCAGAATGCGTGGATTCCTGAGGGTGAAGCCACGCTGCCTGGCAGCAGGGAGGTGCCAAGAGGCCTTCATTCTAAAGACAAAACCTTCCAAGGAGTTTAATCCTTTGAAATCTGCCATGGGTTGGACAGCTCCCGAGATGCTGGCACAGCATTTTTATGTTGGCCTTATGCAGTGGTTTTGCCTGGAGTTTATTAAAAGATTTTTACATAGTCCTAAATATTAGATTAATAAAGAAAGTAGCTTAGAAAAAAAATGTTGAGCTGGGCGTGGTGGCGCACGCCTTTAATCCCAGCACTCGGGAGGCAGAGGCAGGCGGATTTCTGAGTTCGAGGCCAGCCTGATCTACAAAGTGAGTTCCAGGACAGCCAGGGCTATACAGAGAAACCCTGTCTCCAAAAACAAAAAACAAACAAACACCAAAAAAAAAAAAAAAAACGTTGTATACTCTACCCAGGTGTAGGTGTGGGGTTCCAAAGAGTGTCAGGCTTAAGTGACTTTCCTATAACTCTAATATATTAGGAACTGAGGTTATGTCAGGAGGTTGCTAAGTACCTAAATGATAGTGCATTGGTTTCTGGTGAGCTGGTGTGCCTTAAGATAGGGTAACAGCTGAGGTAAAACCCTTGATCCAGGGGCTTAAACTGGGTTTGGTTTGGTTTAGTTTTTAGCTGGTTAGCTGGTTGGTTGGTTGGTTTGAGATAGGATCTTTCTATGTGGCTCTACTGTCCTAACTGAAATCCACCTGCCTCTGCCTCCCGAGTGCTGGGATTAAAGGCACACACCACCACCCCTCAAAAATTCATCTTCATTAAAATCTTTGATGCTGATGTGGAGGACACAGGCCCTACCTATCCAGAGGAAAATCTTGACCCATTTGATCTGAGATAAGAAGCTTCGGTTTGGAGAATGGAGGCCCATTCAGGGCTAGTCTAAGCATCTGACCACATAGACAACAGTTGCTGTGGCTGATCCAAACTGTAACCCAGGTTAATACAGCAGAGCTTCTCACCATGAGATTCCTGAACAGTGTGTTAGTAATTATCTAAAGCACTAGACTTAAGACAGTGGAGCCATACGTGGTAGAACATGCCCTGAATCCCAGCAGTCAGGAGGTAAGGACAAGAAGGTCTCTTAAATTGGAGCTAGCCTGGTCCATATAATGACATATAAGCCAGCCAGGCTAAACAGTGAAACCTGTTTTGTTTTGTGTTGTTTTTTTAATTTTATATACATTGTGTGTGTGTGTGTGTGTGTGTGTGTGTGTGTGTGTGTGTGTGTGTACAGAACAGACAGAATGAATAAGTAAGTGTAGGAAAACACCAAAGAACAGCTTTAAGAAGAATCTAATGAGGAAGTAAATGAAAAGGAAAACAATATGAAGTTGAATTTCATTGACTCTACACCATTGCAATAGTGCCTAAAGGAAAACAGTGACTCAAGACAAAATACAAAGTAAGATTACAACTGCTGGGCTGGAGAAATAGCTCAGTGGTTAAGAACACTGACTGCCTTCATGGAGGTCCTGAGTTCAATTCCCAGCAGCCACTTAGTGGCTCACAACCATCTGTAATGGGATCTGATGCCCTCTTCTGGTATGTCTGAAGACAGCTATAGTGTACTCGTATACATAAAATAAATAAATCTTTTTTAAAACAAATTACAGCTGCTGTTAGATGTATGGATGGAAGAAATTATTCTTCCAAAGAGATCTGGCCGGATGTATCGCTGCTATGATCCTAGCTACTCTTTTTTTTTTTTTTTTTTTTTTTAATAAATTTTTTTTAAAGATTTATTTTATTTATTATATGTGAGTACACTGTAGCTGTCTTCAGACACTCCAGAAGAGGGAGCCAGATCTCGTTATGAATGGTTGTGAGCCACCATGTGGTTGCTGGGATTTGAACTTATCACCTTCGGAAGAGCAGTCGGGTGCTCTTACCCGCTGAGCCATCTCACCAGCCCCCGATCCTAGCTACTCTTATAAAAAGAAAAAACAAATAAATTAGTCTTTTAATAGTTTGCAGGTTTGAATGGCTTTGTCCTGATGATATTCTTGAATCAAAGGGTTTTATTCCAAGAAATCACTTCTTAAGTTCTTTTTGTCTGGGCAGAATAGGCTGTCCATCCAGCAGTGTTTCAGCAGTGTTTCAGGGATTGTCTGAAGCTGTCAGCCTTTGTTGGAAGAATTGAAAAGGAGAGAATGTTTGGTCACCATGAAGACAGAAGATAGAAAGTTGGGATGTTGTAGTCTTTTCCTTGTGACAGCAAAGGGGATAGAGGTGTAAGAGGGCAGAAAATGTAAAAGAATCCTACCAGAGAACATGGTTTTTAGCATACATAGTTTGCAAGGCTATGTAGTAGTGATACTATCTGCATTCATGTGTGTCTATACAGAAGTATTGGGGAACCAGACTTGACATCTTACGGTTCTCCTGAGTGACATGAAGGGAGAAGATAAGGAGCTGTGAGTCATTAGGGATGATGGTATAGGATGTGAGTAACGGGCTGCAGAGATGGCTCAGCAGTTAAGAGCACTGACTGCTCTTCCAGAGGACCTGAGTTCAGTTCCCAGCAACCATGTGGTGACTCAACCATCGCTAATGGGATCTGATTCCCTCTGCTGGAGTACATGAAAACAGAGCACTCACATAAGTAAAGAAATCCTTTTTTAAAAAAGTAACAGGTTGCCGGGCGTGGTGGCGCACGCCTTTAATTCCAGCACTTGGGAGGCAGAGGCAGGCGGATTTCTGAGTTCGAGGCCAGCCTGATCTACAGAGTGAGTTCCAGGACAGCCAGGGCTACACAGAGAAACCCTGTCTCGAAAAACCAAAAAAAAAAAAAGTAACTTACGCACTCCACAGGCATTTTGTCTGCACACAGTCTCCAGTGGGTGATAGGAAGCAGTTCATAGTTCTGCCTCAGTTAGAATATATGGCATACTGTCAGGCCCATAAGAAATCTCTGTACCTGTTAGCCCTCTGATTGACTGTCTTCATAATTGTTCTTCTGGGAATCAAATGAAGCCTTCCAGTGTGCTTATTGGTGTGTGTGCTCCCTCCCCAACAGCAGTCCCTCCTCTGGCCACCAACACAGTGTCTCCATCTCTTGCTTTGCTGGCAAGCAACCTGTCCATGCCTCCAAGTGACCTCCCACCTGGTGCCTCCCCAAGAAAAAAGCCTCGAAAGCAGCAGCATGTGATCTCAACAGAGGAGGGGGATATGATGGAGACAAACAGCACTGACGATGAGAAGTCCACTGCCAAGAATCTCCTGGTAAAGGCTGAGAAACGCAAGTCTCCTCCCAAAGAGTACATTGGTAAGAACACTCAGCAGATGTAGCCTAGCTTCCTACGACAGAACCCTGTCAGCTAGTCTCACCTGCATCTCTCTTACTGCAGTTGACCATTGAGGAGTATATAACGTCTAAACTAGACCATTTAATGTCTTCTCCTTCTCTCTTTTGAACAGATGAGGAAGGTGTGAGGTACGTCCCAGTGCGACCCAGGCCTCCCATTACTTTGCTACGTCACTATCGGAACCCCTGGAAAGCTGCTTATCACCACTTTCAGAGATACAGTGACGTCCGGGTCAAAGGTTAGTTTCCTCAGAAACATCTAGTACTGAGCATATAATGGTATAACATGTAAACTATGTTGTAATCATAGTAAAAAAAAAAAATCAGAATCACTTCTCTGATTTCCAACAAAAATATGTAAAACCCAGTATAACGATAGAACATTATTCTTTGCCCCCAGAAAGCTGTGTGTTTATTGAAATCCTGGTGAAATGGATAAGGAGCAGCCTTAGTTTTAATAAATGCTGTGTGCTGACAGCTCCCCAAGTACTGATACATTAACCTCTTTGGTTCCCCCCAAGAGAGGAACCTGTAATTGTATTGAAATTTAACATAGTCAGAGGTGCGATGTGCTTTCTACAATGTTAAAACAATTCCAGGGCTAGAGATATGGCTCAGCAGGTAAGAGCACTGACTGCTCTTCCGCAGGTCCTGAGTTCAAATCCCAGCAACCACATGGTGGCTCACAACCATCCGTAATGAGTTCTGATGCCCTCTTCTGGAGTTGAAGACAACTAAAGTGTACTTACATATAATAAATAAATAAAACTTTAAAAAAATATATTAAAAAAAAAAACAGACAATTCCATCCACTTATATTTTCCCAAAGATCTTTTACCCACACTACGTGGAGCACTCAGAGTGACCTAGGGGGTGGGGGGATGGGCTGGAGAGATGACACAACGGTTGGGGGGATGGGCTGGAGAGATGACACAATGGTTGGGGGGATGGGCTGGAGAGATGACACAATGGTTAAGAGCACTGGTTACTGCCAGCACTAGGGAGGCAGGTGGATCTCTGTGATTTCAAGGCCAGCCTGGTCTACAAAATGAGTTCCAGGACAGCCAGGGTTGTTAGACAGAGAATGCTACAATGCTTAAATTATTGTGTCTCAAAAAAAAAAAAAAAAAAAAAAAAAAGCACTGATTGCTTTTGTAGCAGACCCAGTTCAGTTGTCAGCACTTACATGGTGGCTCACCATGAGGTAACAAGAGAACTGGGGTTCCAGGGAATTCAGGGCCCTCTTCTGGCCTCTGTGGACAGCAGGAATGAATGCATGTGGTACATAAACATAAAGTTAAAACTAAAGAAAGCCTGCTCCAGGGTAAATGCTTGTTATTTTGTTTCTTTGAGCTTTAGTATTTTCTTTTAAACATATATTGGTGTTTTGCCTTTACATGTATCTGTGCGAGGTGTCAGATCCCTGAAACTGGAGTTACAGGCAGTTATAAGCTGATACATGGGTTCTGGGAGCTGGACCTAAGTCCTCTAGAAGATAAGCCCATGCTCCCAACTGCTGAGCCATCTCTCCAATCCTATTATGACATTTTAATAGGCCTACATTTAATGAAAATGGTTGATAACTTTGAAAATATTTTACTTAGTGGTCTTTTAAGTATCTTCATATCCAATATAATAAATACATGGCGAGCTATGCATTTTCAGAAATTGATCACACTGTTCTGTTTTCATAAATTCAACTTGGATCCCTTAATCCCAGCACTTGGGAGGCAGAGACAGGCAGATTTCTGAGTTCGAGGCCAGCGTGGTCAACAGAGTGAGTTCCAGGATAGTCAGGGCTACAGAGAAACCCTGTCTTGAAAAACCAAAAAAAAAAAAAAAAAAAAAATCAGAGTGCCTCAAAAAAAAAGTAATATGGTATTTTAAGTAGGTTTGTGGTTTTTCATTAGGCCACATTCATAGTTAATGAACTCACGTGTCATGGTCTGTGTGCACATGCAAGGTTCCACAACCTCCAAAAACAGTGCCACTGGCTGGAGACCAAGTGTTGAAACCCATGAGGCCTGAGAGCTGAGGACTCTCAGAGGGCCTGTGGCGTTGTCTCCAGCACTGATAAAGCCCTGTGTGGCCAGTGCTTCAGAGGCTGGGACAGACGGCTTTGTATGTTGGAGGCTAGCCTGGAATACATGGGACCCTGTCTCAGAAAACAAACAAACATGAGTCTATAGGGAATATCTCATATTCAAACCATAAGAAAAATGTACAAATAGTTGATAAACTACTTAAGGACTACTGACAAGAAGAAGTAAGTCTGTACATGCTCAGTACAGTTTTCTTTTTTAATTGTTGATATGCAAATATCAACTGACCCACCCACATTCAGAGGGCCAGTCTTACTGTGTAATTCTCAGAGATCAGAGTATTATTATCATCAGTGGAAAGAAACACCTCCTCATACCACGAGAATTGTGTAGCTGTGAATGTTCAGATTTGAGCCTGGGAACATTTTTACCCCATGCTAAATAAAGACTGGCTGATTGGACCTCACTTTTAAAAGGCTATCCAGTGGGAAGCACCTTGACAGATGGCGTATGCTCCCTGATGTCTCTTTTTGGGCATAAACCACAGTCACCACACCAGCTCACTCCAAGTCTAGTCAGATTACAGAGTCAAGTCTGTGAATATAAGTAAAAGCTAAGAAAACCAATGAAATACACAAAAACTTAAAGATAAGACAAAGCAGGGATGGAATCCTACAAGTTGTGTAGCCATTCAGAGCACAGCCCTTCAAAGTATATAATCTAGAAAGGGAGGAGGTGGCATCATATTGACGCGCCTGCTGAGAAATGCCTCAGTGCCAGCTGTGGTGATGCAGACTGATGGTTAGTTGCAGAGCACATGAGAGGCCCTGCCTGGATAATAACTAAGCTTTTTTATTGTTTGCAGCACCACCTGGCTTGTGTCCCAGACGAACCTTGAACTTGTAACCTTCTGCTTCAGCCTTTCAGGCATTGGGATTTCAGGCATGCACCAGTGCCTGAGAAAGGACAAAAGGCTCATGCCTGGAACCCCAGTGCACAGAAGCTGAGAAGGCTTGTCAGGTGGAAACCAGCCTGAGCTTCTCAGAAGTCCTGGACCAGCCTGGGTTGAGGCTATAGTTCAGCTGCTAGACTACTTGCCTAGTCTGCAGAAATGCCTTGTTGTTCCCTGCATCAGTGGGAGGCAGGCACAGTAGCACACCTGCAACCCAGGACTCAGCAAGTAGAGGCAAGAGGGTCAGTTCAGGGTCAGCCTTAACTAGAGCATTTCAAAGCCTGCTGGGGGTTATTGGTATTTTGATATTGCCAATTAAACAATTTTTTAATACAGTGTTTAGAACAGAGTAGGTTCACCTCAAAACTGAAATTTTGGGGGGCTGGTGAGATGGCTCAGTGGGTAAGAGCACTGACTGCTCTTCTGAAGGTACTGAGTTCAAATCCAGCAACCACATGGTGGCTCACAACCACCTGTAATGAGATCTGACGCCTTCTTCTGGTGCATCTGAAGTCAGCTACAGTGTACCTATGTATAATAAAAATAAATAAATAAATATTTTTTTAAAAAGCTGAAATTTTTGAACAAAGTTCTACCACACCCTGATGAATACCCCTCTACAACACCTCCCCCTATGAAACTATACTAGATAGAATGCCCGTTGCAGAGTACTCAGTTTAGACTCATCATTTTGCAGATAGCCCTCAAACCTAATCTGTGTCTTTCAATCTTGGTAATAGCATATCATATTTATTTTACAGTTATGTTTATTTTACATATGATTTCAAAGAATACCATGTTACAGGAAATAATCAAAAAAGAATGTGCCCTTATGCCCAAGGCAAGAAACTCCCTCTGTGCTGTCCAGTTACTGTATCTAAGTCATTTCTGTCTCCTCTTGAATTAGAATACAGTCCCCACTTGGGAATTTGCTTCCAGAACTTCAGTCCAGCCCCCCAGCTGCACATAAACAAGCCCACACATAGAGCAAGGCTCAGTTTCCCTGAAGACCATTTCTCCTCTAAGAGATTACCACCATAGCTAGCTGTCCTCCTAGCTCACCCTGTTAGCAGAGTGTGTCTTCAAAGCTTTCTTATAGCACAGGTGAAAATACAGAAGAGAAGCTGGAATAGTGGTGCCCTCTGTAAGCCTAGGCACTCGGAAGGACTCAGGTAGTTCTATGGGTGTGGGGCCAGCCCAGTCTACAGCAGCAGGCCACACAGGGCTACACAACAAAACCCCATCTCAGAAAGAAAAGTTTTATTCATGTTCTTAACGACTCCTGTTCTACCTGATTTAAATACAGAAGATGTTTGAGGAAAGAAATTCTGATAAGATATTGACACTTAAGCTGCATGAGCCCAAATGATTTTGCTTTTATAACAATTGAAGTATATTTACTTTGATCTGTATGTGATTCCAGAGGAGAAGAAAGCTATGCTACAGGAAATAGCTAATCAGAAAGGAGTGTCCTGCCGTGCCCAGGGCTGGAAAGTTCACCTCTGTGCTGCCCAGTTACTACAGCTGGTAGGTGCAATTCTGGTGGTTGTTGTGTCATGCCAAAGAGGTAACCCAATAGGTAGCCTGCTTGCAGTACCATAGGCCCTGGGTTTGATCCTCAGCACTGCCTCAAGTTGGGGTCATAAAGGCACACAGGCCTGTGATCCCACAATTAAAGCAAGTTTTATCTATTGCGTGGTGATTATGATTTCTTATTTGTTCACTTGTTTATTTAATAGAGGTGAGTCAGAGGACAGCTCTTGGGAGTAGATTCTCCCGTACCATGTAGGTCCTAGGGGATCAAACTCAGGTCACACTGCTTGGAAGCAAGTGTCTTTACTCACTGAGCCATCTGTCCAGGCCAAAATTTGAATTCTGATTCCCAGACCCAAAATATATAAAGATGTGTGGTGTAAGACTTGAAGTTAAACTTGAAAGTTATGTCCTGTCAGGACATATGCAATAAGGAGAGCCTTAAGTGGCTTTCCCCTGAGCCTCTTCTTCCTACCACTCCGCTTCCTCAAAGAAGGTTCAATTGCCAACCAGCTCCTCACCGTGAGCCACCGCACATTTTGCTTCTTACCCAGTAACAGAGTCGAATGACTTACCATGTCCTAGTAGGACACACAGTCCTGTACCATCTTGCTTTAGAGAACAGGCAGGAGTCCTTTCTACAAAGCCTGTCTCCCACAGCCCCTGTTCACTCATTCTGTCCCTGAGAGCATCCCATGGTGCCCCCTAGGTGCACTGTGCCCTGTTCTCCTTGCTGGTGAGTAGTAACTTTACCTTCTATCATCTGTCCAGTGGTAGAATTTACATGCCTCCCCCTCCCCTCATTCCTCCCCCCATTGCCACAACCCTAAAACAGGAATGTCATCATCTGAGTGAAGGGAAAGCAACCACAGGAGCCTCACAAAATGTTCCCATCTTTAGGGTAACTGTGACCTCGGTCGAACATTTCCTACTGTGTCGCACATGTGACACACACTAGAATCATAGTATTTATTTGTGAAGCTGGGGTAGAAAGTCTTTTGTGTTAGAGGACAACCTGAGCTACTAGCAAGGTCCTACCTAAGGAAAAGTGACAAGCGCCATGTAGCCACTTGTTGGTGCTTCCCTAGCCTGCAGAGAGGCGTGAGTTTGGTCCTCCACTCTATACAAACTGGATGGAAAGGCAGTCTGTAATTCAGTGGGACCACTTCAGAGTCATGCTTGGCTGCATGGTAGGTTTGAGGTCAGCCTGACATACATGGAAGTCTTTTGAAAAAAAAAAAAATGCCATTATATTTGGCTAGGGTTAAATTAATATAAAATTATATTTCTGTAAAAATGATAGCTATTTTTCAAGTGAATTATGAATTCAGGACAGTATTTCAAATTTATCTTCAAAGATGGGCTATGATCTATGGCAAATTATAGGATAATATATTTATTGGTTCACTCCTTTATTGTTTGTTACTATTTGTCGTGCCTTATTCCTTGCAAGCAAGGACATCATCACCAAAGCACGTGCACGGTGGCTCTCAGGGTGCGCAGGTGGCTTGGTTTGCTTCAGATTGACACAGAAGTGTCCAAAGTCACAGTATTTCTCTCTTGTGTGTTGCAGACAAATCTAGAACACGACGTTTATGAAAGACTTACCAACCTACAGGAAGGGATTATCCCAAAGAAAAAGGCAGCAACTGATGACGATCTACATCGAATAAATGAGCTGATACAGGTTTGATGAATTCTCATCCTCAGAGTGTTTGGTCATAGAGCATCTTTTTTTTTTATTATTCTTACTAATAGCCTCCCTAGACACAGTCACTTTGTTTGTTATTTTGTTTAGTAATCACTTTATTATTAATTGTTGAGATTGTGTTTAATTACATTTCTGTCTTCCTTCTCCTCTCACTTTCCATACCATTCCCCACTATAAGAGTGTCTTTTGTACTAACTCCTTTGTTTTAGTGTGCATCAGTAGAGATACTTAGCCATTTTTTTATTTACTTTATTTTTTAGAGTTTTTTGTATATTTGCTGTGTGTGTGTGTGTGTGTGTACAGAGACCAGAAGAGGGTGTTGGGTTCCTTGAACTGGCATACCTGACTGGGAGCCCAGTTTCAATCCTCATAAATAAAGCACAACAAGCACTCCTAGCTGCTGAGGGCCACTGTTGTTTCTTTGTTTCTTTTTGTCTCCCTCCTTTCTTCCCAATTAGTATCCTTTCTATATTTATACCTTTTTTTCCCCCAGTAACCCTTTGAGTTTTATCAGAGCTGTTCATAAGGAGCATGGGTGGATGTTTACAAAAATCTGTGCATCTTACCAGTGAGCCTATGACCTTCCTGGCCACAGGTTTCTAGCCAGGTTGACAGTATCAGACATGGCTTCCCTCCTGTGGAGCCAGTACAGATCCAGTCAGAAGCAGTTCTTTTCCTCTAACAAACTTCATGGTATCACTGAGCTCATTTTGTCTGGGCACTTGTTATTGTTGCAGAGTCCACAAAACAAGTAAGACTTAAGTAACTGAGTGTTGATGACAATTTCCCAACACAATAAGGTCTAGCCAGCAAGAACAAAGTGTACTTCCAGTTTCATTTCCCTTTGTCCTCTGACCAAGTCATTCAGCATCATTAGCAATAGAGTCTTATATATTAGTGCTAGTTGGACTCACAGGCCTCCCTAGAGCACCCCAAGAACTCAAAGCCTTAGTCTAGTCAGCCTTGTTCTCTGTGGAATGCCTCTACCCTGAGCAAACAGTCCTGGAAAAGTGTTTCATCTGTGACATCAGGTAACAGTGTGTCTTTTTCTGTCTCAGGGAAACATGCAGAGGTGTAAACTAGTGATGGACCAAATCAGTGAAGCCAGAGACTCTATGCTTAAGGTTTTGGATCACAAAGACAGGGTCCTGAAGCTTCTCAACAAGAACGGGACTATCAAGAAAGTGTCAAAATTGAAGCGAAAGGAGAAGGTGTAGACCCAGGAGAATCAGGACTGGAAACAGAATTTATGAAGAAGGATGCTGCGGGGGTGGGGGTGGGGGGAGCTTTGCTACTTTGACAATGGAGCATTGAACTGCAGGACACTTTTCTTTCACTTGAGGAAGCAGACCTGGTGGCACAGAAGGATCAGAACTGGACTGACATGCCAAGTCCTCCGTCCTCCAGACGCATACCTATTGCACCTCAGTTTTCAGGGACTCCAGACACTTGGTGACACAGATGGCCAGCTGAGTTTTCAGCCTTTCAGTCCATAGACTGTATTTATCTGGTGGATTCCTGTAGGGCCTGAGCTGAGCCTGGACTGAAAGTATCCACTTGGACAATCTATTCTCTCTAGACTAAACATAAAACCTCTTCTTACCCTAGTCGCTTCTCCTGTTTTCCTGTCCAGTGCCCAAATTGGCCTTCTACAGTGGTACCACAGCACCCAGAGAGTTGCCACATCTCATGCAAAAGGATCCAGCGATCAGTTCTTGTCATCTTCAAAAGAACCATTTCCAAGTGATACTGTTACACTGTCCTGCCTGTGTCAGAGCTGGATTCTTGTGGAGGTTGAGAGCAGACAACACTAAACTGCTCTGGAATCCTAGAGGACATTTCCAGTTATCTGTACTTCCCTACTGGTGTGATGCTGTTAGTCATATGTACCACACATCTCCAAACATTAATAAAGGACTAGAAGAGGTTTTTGTAGATGAGCAGTTTGCCTCTTTCTAACAAGCACATCTCAAAGTATTCACTCTGCTGCTCTTCCAGTGTTTAGGCTACGTGGCAGAAGTGGTGTTCCACGATGTTTTTAGTGGTAAATTCTGTTGGTTCTTGTTTGTTTGTAAAGATTTATTTATTTATTTATTTATTTATTAATTATATGTAAGTACACTGTAGCTGTTTTCAGATACCCCAGAAGAGGGCATTCGATATCATTACAGATGGTTATGAGCCACCATGTGGTTTCTGGGATTTGAACTCAACCTTCAGAAGAGCAGTCGTTGCTCTTACCCGCTGAGCCATCTCTCCAGCCCGGTTCTTGTTTGTTTTAAGTAAGCCTGATATAATGCCAGGCATACCATTAATCCCAGCACTGGGGAGGTAAGGACAGGCAGAACTCTGTTCGAGGCCAGCCTGGTCTACAGAGCGAGTTCCAGGATAGCCAGGGGCACACAGAAACTGTGTCTCAAACAACAATGGCAACGGTGGTGGTGGTGGTGGTGATGAACCTTGCAGTGCGCCTCCCTTGACCAGCAAGAAAGTCACGCCACCACCCGGAACTTCTCAGTCAGCTTTATTCTGGAGCACCTTAATAGTAGATTCCCAGGACCCTGGACAGCAGCAGAGCTGCTGCTTTTATACTCTCCCAGTGGATGCGGATTGGTGCGCCAAGCTACACCTCATTGGCATGTGGCCTGTTCATTGGTGCCACAAGCCACACCCATTAGCATATTGCCCGTTCGGGAGGGGCTATTGCTTGAGGCAGGCCTGAAGAGGGAGCTGGGGTTTCCGGAGCAACTGCCGCTCCCTACATCTCTTCCCTCTTTATTAATTAAATATGAAGTCCTGCAAATCTGGTCAGTGAACACCCCGGCCTGAGGGAGCAGCCTTTGACAAGTGACTGATAGGAAATCGGGCTACCATCGGACACGACCACCAGTCTGTTTCTGCAGAGATCTGGAGTAGGAGCAGATGCCACCAGCACATTGCTGGCGGACTTGGCTGTAACAGAGGAGAAACAGAGGTCAAATCCCTTTTGCAATCGTGAGACATAGCACACCTGTCTCTGTGCCTTTTTATCAGGGGGAGGATAGGTCAGAATGGCACGAAACCTCCATGCAATTTGACATGCTCTCAAGGAATCTATCCTGTATGGAACATCCCCTGCACTATATTGTGACACTCTGTCAGCAAAATTGAGTTTCCTTACTCCATCATCCTTTGAGGTGATATAGTGGAAGTCATCAGGTCTGTCCCTAAATCGGGGAAGTATCATCAAACCAGTCTGCTAGGAAATCATTACAGACTTTTTAAGAAAGGCCAACCAGAACTCAGGCGAGGTGCCTTCGTCTATGGCCATCAGGGCTTGAATAACGGCAGCCTTCTGTCAGTCCTGAGTGTGTCTCACACGACATAACAACCAGAGGCAAAGTATACAACCCACAAACACCAGGACACCCCAAAGTAGCATCCTAGCCCATTCTTTAGAAAAGGAAAAGGCATTGGACAGCCAAGAGATGATGTCTCTCAAGGTGACATGGTCAACTCTGGTGCCATTTAGGATGGAAATCTGGATAAGGAACTTCTGGGAAAGTCCTTCCGCCTCCGCAGTCCAATTACCTTGAAGATACTCCAACAACTCCCTGCTATAATTAAAGTTTTCAGACATATCAGCAGTTAGTGGGGTAATACACAAATTCTTAAAATGGGAAACACAGGAAAATTGAATCAACCGAAATAGTTCTTCCATGTTTTCTTGAAGTAAATGAATTCTTTGATTTGCCAATAAAATGCCAGATGACAAATGGGCATTAACCTCTTCTTGAACCATCAGAGCAGTGGATGCTTGATCCACAATATTACTAATTGTTTATGCTGCTTGTACTTGATTTGCCATGGCTATAGCCACGATAACCACAGCAGTTGCCGAGATAGTAATGGCAGTAATGATAGCAGCAGTAACACCAAAATCTCTTTTATGTCTAGGAGTGCAAAAGGAGTAAGGGAAGTTGGGCAAAACAGCTGAATTATTATGTACTGGCGTAGGGACTGGCCAAGTGCAGGCAACAGCCCATAATTTTAACATATTACCCATTTGTAAATTCAGGAGTATCAATAGATGTAGGTGTTTCTTCATTATCCTTTTTCTCTGCTGCATCTTCCAAGGGAGGGGGCACTCTTCATATCAGCCTCTCGGGTATCCAAATTGGTTCTTTGTCCCTAGGAAAAACACAAACCGCTCCCCTGGACTGTGAAATAACCGGGTCCGGACCTAGCCATGACCCGGATAACACATCTTTCCATTTAATATATTTGAATGTATAGGAATTATGGCAGCGTGCCTGTCAATTTAAAGTAAAAAGGGCTAAGGATAGTCTTTCTTCTTGCCATCGCTGCAAGAACGCAGATTGCAACCTCTCCTCTACCTTCTGCAATGCTGCTCTCCCCTCTGATGTTAGTTGCCAAGGGGAATCATGAGCTGAATCACCTATTAGAATACTGTATAAAGGTTTTAATTCATAATTTGGCATCTTCAGGTAACATCGAATCCAATTAATGTCACCTAATAATCTTTGGAAATCATTTAAAGTCCTCAAATTATCCTTCCTAAAGTCTACCTTTTGTGGCACTATCTGTTTTGTTCCTACTTTGGCTCCTAAATAATCTAAAAAAGCTATAGATATTAATCTTAACATCTTGTCCAGGTGAACAGCCACTCTCTTTCAGCTCTACATCGAGATATCCACCTAGGTTGAGGAGGTGCTGCTTTACTTGTGGGATGCCCATATTTGGAATAAGCCACAGGACTCCATCCTGATACCAAAGAAACTATCTTATGCATCCCACATGGGCTCTTTTTATAGAACAATTGCTACCCTTCAAAAATACATTAAACAAAACATTCCTTTTCCATGACTGTGGATGACAATTGCAAAGATTTATTGGTTCCAAAAATCCTAAGAAAAACCATAGCATCCACACTAGTTTCACACCTGCTTTCAATGTGTCCTGATTCCAGGCAAAATCTAGGTCTCTGCCAAGTTTGTCCCAGCAGGGAACAGTAAGACTCCCCGATACCGCAAACCAAGGGGCCACGGTATCACACTCCTTCAAAAACCTTTCAAGGGTGGATTGTTTGATTTTTTAAATTTTTGATACAAGCAGCTCCTGAAGAGCCAAAAAAATTGGGTGCGAATGAGAAGCACCCATGATTACTTACTCCTTTTCTAACTGCACTCCTTTTCTTTACTGTCTCTTACCCGAGAACTTTCTCTTATCCCATTTACCTGGGAATTTATTGAGGTTTATCTTCTTCTGACCTTTTCTTGCTTTATTTTTGAGCTGATACCCTTTATCATCTAGGTGGTATCACTCCCTCTCATTTTTAACAGCCTCTTCTTCTGAAGAGGAGTCGAGGTTGGAAAGCTGCAATTCCTTGAGAGAGGGGTAAATCCCCTTTTCTTGTTCCTCCTTAATATTTAAGAATAGGTTCTAGCCTCCCTTTCAACAATATAGAAAAGCATAACCTCCTTAAAATATTCCGGGAAGTTTACCGGTACCGCCGCTCCGTAGCTGATGAGTTCTGATCCCATGAAGATAATCTTCAGTTCCTGAAGAGTTCAGATCCCACAAAGATCTTCTTCAGTTCCTGAAGAGTTCAGATCATCTTCGGTTCCCGAATTTCGGCACCACTTGCGGTGCCTCCCTCGACCAGCAAGAAAGTCACACCACCACCGGGATCTTCTCAGTCAGCTTTATTCTGGAGCACCTTAATAGTAGATTCCCAGGACCCTGGACAGCAGCAGAGCTGCTGCTTTTATACTCTCTGGGAAGGGTGTCGTAGTGGATGCGGATTGGTGCACCAAGCTACACCTCATTTGCATGTGGCCTGTTCATTGGTGCCACAAGCCATACCCATTCGGGAGGGGCTATTGCTTGAGGAGGGCCTGAAGAGGAACCCCGGGTTTTCCGGAGCAACTGCCGTTCCAGAGCAACTGCCATTCCGGAGCAACTGCCGTTCTGGAGCAACTGCCGCTCCCTACAGAACCTAATAGAACTTGGTCAACACAAGGACTGTGCTGTCGATGGAGCCTCCAGGTGAGTAGATTTTCTTCACAGGATTGTGGAGGAATCTCTGAAGGAATCTGTGTGGTATGATAAACAGTCTTGATTTCTCTATTTGTATATTTATTTAGGAAAGAGGATATGAACAATGGTGTTCATGTACTTGCCTATGTTTGTACAGATGTAAACCAGAAATAGTGTCACATCAGACACCTTCCTGTTTCATTCTCTACTCTATTTTATTTTGGTTTTTCCACACAAGGTTTCCCTATGTAATTCTGGTTGTCCTTGAACTTGTTCTGTAGACCAGAATGACCTCAACTCAGGGGTTTCCCTCCCAATGTGCACCACCATGTACAACCACATATATATATATATATATATATATATATATATATATATATATATATAT